>CM059792.1:497500-691176 GCA_030435695.1 Brachymystax lenok tsinlingensis | reverse complement strand
GTTCCGTGTGCGGTGTCTCCGGTACGTGTCCGCAGCCCAGTGCGAGAGATCCCAGCGCCACTCATTGGTCGGGCCGAGGTCTGTGTGCTACCTGGGAGAGTGGTGCCAGCTCTGCGAGCCAGGCCTCCAGTGCGCCTTTGGGTCCATGTTATCCTGTGGTCCTACGGGCAGAGATCTCGGTGCGAATCCACAGCCCAGTCCGAGAGATTCCAGCTCCACTCACCCATGAGGCCAGGGTTAGTGAGCTAGCTGAGGTATGGTGTCGGCTCTCCGTATCAGGTCCCAGGTCCGGGTGGAGGTTTCTCCACGTTCCAAGATCCCGGTTCCACGTTCCAAGATCCCGGTTCCACGTTCCAAGATCCCTGTTCCACGTTCCAAGATCCCTGTTCCACGTTCCAAGATCCCTGTTCCGCTGCTCCAAGATCCCTGTTCCGCGTTCCAAGATCCCTGTTCCGCGTTCCAAGATCCCTGTTCCGTGTTCCAAGATCCCAGTCCGTGTAGTGGTGTCTACACGTCCAGTCCCTGTTCCACGCACTCCAGCTCCCGTGCGCTCCGAGAGTCCAACACGTCCTGCTCGGCGCGCACCCAGCTCCCCGTGCGCTCCGAGAGTCCAGCACGTCCTGCTCGGCCCGCGCGCAACTCCCGTCGCTCCGAGAGTCCAGCACGTCCTGCTCCGGCTCCGGCGCACCAAGCTCCCCGTGCGTTCAGAGAGTCCAGCACGTCCTGCTCGGCCCCGCCGCTCAAGCTCCCGTGCGCTCCGAGAGTCCAGCACGTCCTGTTCGGCTCCGCCGCACCAAGCTCCCGTGCGCTCGAGAGTCCAGCACGTCCTGTTCGACTCCGCGCACCCAGCTCCACGTGCGCTCCGAGAGTCCAGCACGTCCTGTCCGACTCCGGCGCACCAAGCTCCCCGTGCGTTCAGAGAGTCCAGCACGTCCTGTCCGGCTCCAGCGCACCAAGCTCCCGTGCGTTCAGAGAGTCCAGCACGTCCTGTCCCGGCTCCGCGCACCAAGCTCCCGTGCGTTCAGAGAGTCCAGCCACGTCCTGTCCCGGCTCCGGCGCACCAAGCTCCCCCCGTGCGTTCAGAGAGTCCAGTGCGACCAGTTCCTGCTCCACGCACCAGAGTTCCAGTGAGCATCACAAGTCCAGTACTGCCAGTTCCTGCTCCACGCACCAGAGTTCCAGTGAGCATCACAAGTCCAGTACTGCCAGTTCCTGCTCCACGCACCAGAGTTCCAGTGAGCATCCACGAGGTCCAGTACGACCAGTTCCTGCTCCACGCACCAGAGTCCCAGTGAGCATCCACGAGGTCCAGTACGACCAGTTCCTGCTCCACGCACCAGAGTCCCCAGTGAGCATCACGAGTCCAGTACTGCCAGTTCCTGCTCCACGCGCAGAGTCCCAGTGAGCATCCACGAGTCCAGTACTGCCAGTTCCTGCTCCACGCACCAGCGTTCCAGTGAGCATCACGAGTCCAGTACGGCCAGTTCCAACTCCACGCACCAGAGTTCCAGGAGAAGGCCCAGGGCCTCCGGTTCTGGATGTCAGACCAGCACGGCCAGCACCGGAGCCTCCACCTGGGACAAAGCTTGACCCACCGAAGACCCCCCACAGACTTTTGGCGCGTCCGGAGTCCGCGCCTTTGGGGGGGGGTACTGTAACGCCCAGTCCCGAGTTTCAGGCTGGAGCGTTTTGGTTTTGTCTTTGTGTAGGGTTTGTTCATTCTAGGTGTCGTATTTCTATGTTGGGTAATGGTTCCCAATTAGAGGCAGCTGTGTGTCGTTGTCTCTAATTGGGAACCATATTTAGGCTAGTAGGTTTCACTCTGGGTTCGTGGGTTATTGTATGTTCATAGCTGTGTTTGTCTGTTCAGTTATGTTCATCAATTACGTTCTCGTGTATTGTTTTTGTTCCGTCGTGGTCCCGTGTATAATTAAATATGTATTCTGGCTACATCGCTGCGTCTTGGTCTGTCCCCTCAGAAGAGAATCGTGACAATTAGGCTAATATTAGGCAATCCCTAAACATTAGGTCAATATTAGGCAATCCATAAACATTTGGCCAATATTAGGCTATCCCTAAACATTAGGCTATCCCTAAACATTAGGCCAATATTAGGCTATCCCTAAACATTAGGCCAATATTAGGCTATCCCTAAACATTAGGCCAATATTAGGCTATCCCAAAACATTAGGCCAATATTAGGCTATCCCTAAACATTAGGTCAATATTAGGCAATCCATAAACATTTGGCCAATATTAGGCTATCCCTAAACATTAGGCCAATATTAGGCAATACCTAAACATTAGGCCAATATTAGGCTATCCCTAAACATTTGGCCAATATTAGGCTATCCCTAAACATTAGGCCAATATTAGGCTATCCCTAAACATTAGGTCAATATTAGGCTATCCCTAAACATTAGGCCAATATTAGGCTATCCCTAAACATTAGGTCAATATTAGGCAATCCATAAACATTTGGCCAATATTAGGCTATCCCTAAACATTAGGCCAATATTAGGCTATCCCTAAACATTAGGCCAATATTAGGCTATCCCTAAACATTAGGCCAATATTAGGCTATCCCTAAACATTAGGCCAATATTAGGCTATCCCTAAACATTAGGCCAATATTAGGCTATCCCTAAACATTAGGTCAATATTAGGCAATCCATAAACATTTGGCCAATATTAGGCTATCCCTAAACATTAGGCCAATATTAGGCTATCCCTAAACATTAGGCCAATATTAGGCTATCCTAAACATTAGGCCAATATTAGGCTATCCCTAAACATTAGGCCAATATTAGGCTATCCCTAAACATTAGGCCAATATTAGGCTATCCCTAAACATTAGGTCAATATTAGGCTATCCCTAAACATTAGGCCAATATTAGGCTATCCCTAAACATTAGGCCAATATTAGGCTATCCTAAACATTAGGCCAATATTAGGCTATCCTAAACATTAGGCCAATATTAGGCTATCCCTAAACATTTGGCCAATATTAGGCTATCCTAAACATTAGGCCAATATTAGGCTATCTCTAAACATTAGGTCAATATTAGGCTATCCCTAAACATTAGGCCAATATTAGGCTATCCTAAACATTAGGCCAATATTAGGCTATCCTAAACATTAGGCCAATATTAGGCTATCCCTAAACATTAGGCCAATATTAGGCTATCCCTAAACATTAGGCCAATATTAGGCTATCCCTAAACATTAGGCCAATATTAGGCTATCCTAAACATTAGGCCAATATTAGGCTATCCCTAAACATTAGGTCAATATTAGGCTATCCTAAACATTTGGCCAATATTAGGCTATCCTAAACATTAGGCCAATATTAGGCTATCCTAAACATTAGGCCAATATTAGGCTATCCTAAACATTAGGCCAATATTAGGCTATCCTAAACATTAGGTCAATATTAGGCTATCCCTAAACATTAGGCCAATATTAGGCTATCCTAAACATTAGGCCAATATTAGGCTATCCTAAACATTAGGCCAATATTAGGCTATCCTAAACATTAGGTCAATATTAGGCTATCCCTAAACATTTGGCCAATATTAGGCTATCCCTAAACATTAGGCCAATATTAGGCTATCCCTAAACATTAGGCCAATATTAGGCTATCCTAAACATTAGGCCAATATTAGGCTATCCTAAACATTAGGCCAATATTAGGCTATCCTAAACATTAGGCCAATATTAGGCTATACCTAAACATTAGGCCAATATTAGGCTATCCCTAAACATTAGGCCAATATTAGGCTATCCCTAAACATTAGGCCAATATTAGGCTATCCCTAAACATTAGGCCAATATTAGGCTATCCTAAACATTAGGCCAATATTAGGCTATCCTAAACATTAGGCCAATATTAGGCTATCCCTAAACATTAGGCCAATATTAGGCTATCCTAAACATTAGGCCAATATTAGGCTATCCCTAAACATTAGGTCAATATTAGGCTATCCCTAAACATTAGGCCAATATTAGGCTATCCTAAACATTAGGCCAATATTAGGCTATCCTAAACATTAGGCCAATATTAGGCTATCCTAAACATTAGGCCAATATTAGGCTATCCCTAAACATTAGGCCAATATTAAGCTATCCTAAACATTTGGCCAATATTAGGCTATCCCTAAACATTAGGCCAATATTAGGCTATCCCTAAACATTAGGTCAATATTAGGCTATCCCTAAACATTTGGCCAATATTAGGCTATCCCTAAACATTAGGCCAATATTAGGCTATCCCTAAACATTAGGTCAATATTAGGCTATCCTAAACATTAGGCCAATATTAGGCTATCCCTAAACATTAGGCCAATATTAGGCTATCTCAACATTAGGCCATGGATAGCCCTATCTCTAAACATATGGTCAATATTAGCTATCAAACATTAGGCCAATATTAGGCTATCTCAAACATGTTGGCCAATATTAGGTATCCCAAACATTAGGCCAATATTAGGCTATCCTAAACATTAGGAATCTATTTAGGTGTTTCAGTCTAAACATTAGGCCAATATTAGGCTATCCTAAACATTAGGCCAATATTAGGCTATCTAAACATTGTTTTAGGTATCTAAACATTAAATATTAGGCTATCTCAACCCATTAGGCCAATATTGGTCCACTCCTAAACATTAGGCCAATATTAGGCTATCCCTAAACATTAGGTCAATATTAGGCTATCCCTAAACATTAGGCCAATATTAGGCTATCCCTAAACATTAGGCCAATATTAGGCTATCCTAAACATTAGGCCAATATTAGGCTATCCCTAAACATTAGGCCAATATTAGGCTATCCTAAACATTAGGCCAATATTAGGCTATCCCTAAACATTAGGCCAATATTAGGCTATCCCTAAACATTAGGCCAATATTAGGCTATCCCTAAACATTAGGCCAATATTAGGCTATCCCTAAACATTAGGTCAATATTAGGCTATCCCTAAACATTAGGCTATCCTAAACATTAGGTCAATATTAGGCTATCCCTAAACATTTGGCCAATATTAGGCTATCCCTAAACATTAGGCCAATATTAGGCTATCCCTAAACATTAGGCCAATATTAGGCTATCCCTAAACATTAGGCCAATATTAGGCTATCCCTAAACATTAGGTCAATATTAGGCTATCCCTAAACATTAGGCCAATATTAGGCTATCCCTAAACATTAGGTCAATATTAGGCTATCCCTAAACATTAGGCCAATATTAGGCTATCCTAAACATTAGGCCAATATTAGGCTATCCTAAACATTAGGCCAATATTAGGCTATCCCTAAACATTAGGCCAATATTAGGCTATCCCTAAACATTAGGCCAATATTAGGCTATCCCTAAACATTAGGCCAATATTAGGCAATCCCTAAACATTAGGCCAATATTAGGCTATCCCTAAACATTAGGCCAATATTAGGCTATCCCTAAACATTAGGTCAATATTAGGCTATCCCTAAACATTAGGCCAATATTAGGCTATCCCTAAACATTAGGCCAATATTAGGCTATCCTAAACATTAGGCCAATATTAGGCTATCCCTAAACATTAGGCCAATATTAGGCTATCCCTAAACATTAGGCCAATATTAGGCTATCCCTAAACATTAGGCTATCCTAAACATTAGGCCAATATTAGGCTATCCCTAAACATTAGGCCAATATTAGGCTATCCCTAAACATTAGGCCAATATTAGGCTATCCCTAAACATTAGGCCAATATTAGGCTATCCCTAAACATTAGGCCAATATTAGGCTATCCCTAAACATTAGGTCAATATTAGGCAATCCATAAACATTTGGCCAATATTAGGCTATCCTTAAACATTAGGCCAATATTAGGCTATCCCTAAACATTAGGCCAATATTAGGCTATCCCTAAACATTAGGCCAATATTAGGCTATCCCTAAACATTAGGCCAATATTAGGCTATCCCTAAACATTAGGCCAATATTAGGCTATCCCTAAACATTAGGCCAATATTAGGCTATCCATAAACATTAGGCCAATATTAGGCTATCCCTAAACATTAGGCCAATATTAGGCTATCCCTAAACATTAGGCCAATATTAGGCTATCCCTAAACATTAGGCCAATATTAGGCTATCCCTAAACATTAGGTCAATATTAGGCAATCCATAAACATTTGGCCAATATTAGGCTATCCCTAAACATTAGGCCAATATTAGGCTATCTAAACATTAGGCCAATATTAGGCTATCCTAAACATTAGGCCAATATTAGGCTATCCTAAACATTAGGCCAATATTAGGCTATCCCTAAACATTAGGCCAATATTAGGCTATCCCTAAACATTAGGTCAATATTAGGCTATCCCTAAACATTAGGCCAATATTAGGCTATCCCTAAACATTAGGCCAATATTAGGCTATCCCTAAACATTTGGCCAATATTAGGCTATCCCTAAACATTAGGCCAATATTAGGCTATCCCTAAACATTAGGCCAATATTAGGCTATCCTAAACATTAGGTCAATATTAGGCTATCCCTAAACATTTGGCCAATATTAGGCTATCCCTAAACATTAGGCCAATATTAGGCTATCCCTAAACATTAGGCCAATATTAGGCTATCCATAAACATTAGGCCAATATTAGGCTATCCCTAAACATTAGGCCAATATTAGGCTATCACTAAACATTAGGCCAATATTAGGCTATCCTAAACATTAGGCCAATATTAGGCTATCCTAAACATTAGGCCAATATTAGGCTATCCCTAAACATTAGGCCAATATTAGGCTATCCCTAAACATTAGGTCAATATTAGGCTATCCTAAACATTAGGCCAATATTAGGCTATCCCTAAACATTAGGCCAATATTAGGCTCCCTAAACATTAGGCCAATATTAGGCTATCCCTAAACATTAGGCCAATATTAGGCTATCCTAAACATTAGGTCAATATTAGGCTATCCTAAACATTAGGCCAATATTAGGCTATCCCTAAACATTAGGCCAATATTAGGCTATCCCTAAACATTAGGCCAATATTAGGCTATCCCTAAACATTAGGCCAATATTAGGCTATCCCTAAACATTAGGCCAATATTAGGCTATCCCTAAACATTAGGTCAATATTAGGCTATCCCTAAACATTAGGCCAATATTAGGCTATCCCTAAACATTAGGCCAATATTAGGCTATCCCTAAACATTAGGTCAATATTAGGCTATCCCTAAACATTAGGCCAATATTAGGCTATCCCTAAACATTAGGCCAATATTAGGCTATCCTAAACATTAGGCCAATATTAGGCTATCCTAAACATTAGGCCAATATTAGGCTATCCTAAACATTAGGCCAATATTAGGCTATCCCTAAACATTAGGCCAATATTAGGCTATCCCTAAACATTAGGTCAATATTAGGCTATCCTAAACATTAGGCCAATATTAGGCTATCCTAAACATTAGGCCAATATTAGGCTATCCCTAAACATTAGGCCAATATTAGGCTATCCCTAAACATTAGGCCAATATTAGGCTATCCTAAACATTAGGCCAATATTAGGCTATCCCTAAACATTAGGCCAATATTAGGCTATCCCTAAACATTAGGCCAATATTAGGCTATCCCTAAACATTAGGTCAATATTAGGCTATCCCTAAACATTAGGCCAATATTAGGCTATCCCTAAACATTAGGCCAATATTAGGCTATCCCTAAACATTAGGCCAATATTAGGCTATCCCTAAACATTAGGCCAATATTAGGCTATCCTAAACATTAGGCCAATATTAGGCTATCCCTAAACATTAGGCCAATATTAGGCTATCCCTAAACATTAGGTCAATATTAGGCTATCCCTAAACATTTGGCCAATATTAGGCTATCCCTAAACATTAGGCCAATATTAGGCTATCCCTAAACATTAGGCCAATATTAGGCTATCCCTAAACATTAGGTCAATATTAGGCTATCCTAAACATTAGGCCAATATTAGGCTATCCTAAACATTAGGCCAATATTAGGCTATCCCTAAACATTAGGCCAATATTAGGCTATCTCTAAACATTAGGCCAATATTAGGCTATCCTAAACATTAGGCCAATATTAGGCTATCCTAAACATTAGGCCAATATTAGGCTATCCCTAAACATTAGGCCAATATTAGGCTATCCCTAAACATTAGGTCAATATTAGGCTATCCCTAAACATTAGGCCAATATTAGGCTATCCCTAAACATTAGGCCAATATTAGGCTATCCTAAACATTAGGCCAATATTAGGCTATCCCTAAACATTAGGCCAATATTAGGCTATCCCTAAACATTAGGTCAATATTAGGCTATCCCTAAACATTAGGCTATCCTAAACATTAGGTCAATATTAGGCTATCCCTAAACATTAGGCCAATATTAGGCTATCCCTAAACATTAGGCCAATATTAGGCTATCCCTAAACATTAGGCCAATATTAGGCTATCCCTAAACATTAGGCCAATATTAGGCTATCCTAAACATTAGGCCAATATTAGGCTATCCTAAACATTAGGCCAATATTAGGCTATCCTAAACATTAGGCCAATATTAGGCTATCCCTAAACATTAGGTCAATATTAGGCTATCCATAAACATTAGGCCAATATTAGGCTATCCCTAAACATTAGGCCAATATTAGGCTATCCCTAAACATTAGGCCAATATTAGGCTATCCCTAAACATTAGGCCAATATTAGGCTATCCCTAAACATTAGGCTATCCTAAACATTAGGTCAATATTAGGCTATCCCTAAACATTAGGCCAATATTAGGCTATCCCTAAACATTAGGCCAATATTAGGCTATCCCTAAACATTAGGCCAATATTAGGCTATCCCTAAACATTAGGTCAATATTAGGCTATCCCTAAACATTTGGCCAATATTAGGCTATCCTAAACATTAGGCCAATATTAGGCTATCCCTAAACATTAGGCCAATATTAGGCTATCCCTAAACATTAGGCCAATATTAGGCTATCCCTAAACATTAGGCCAATATTAGGCTATCCCTAAACATTAGGCCAATATTAGGCTATCCCTAAACATTAGGCCAATATTAGGCTATCCCTAAACATTAGGTCAATATTAGGCTATCCCTAAACATTAGGCTATCCCTAAACATTAGGCCAATATTAGGCTATCCCTAAACATTAGGCCAATATTAGGCTATCCCTAAACATTAGGCCAATATTAGGCTATCCCTAAACATTAGGCCAATATTAGGCTATCCCTAAACATTAGGCCAATATTAGGCTATCACTAAACATTAGGCAAATATTAGGCTATCCCTAAACATTAGGCCAATATTAGGCTATCCTAAACATTAGGCCAATATTAGGCTATCCTAAACATTAGGTCAATATTAGGCTATCCTAAACATTAGGCCAATATTAGGCTATCCCTAAACATTAGGCCAATATTAGGCTATCCCTAAACATTAGGCCAATATTAAGCGGTACCAAAACATTTGGCCAATATTAGGCTATCCCTAAACATTAGGCCAATATTAGGCTATCCCTAAACATTAGGTCAATATTAGGCTATCCCTAAACATTTGGCCAATATTAGGCTATCCCTAAACATTAGGCCAATATTAGGCTATCCCTAAACATTAGGTCAATATTAGGCTATCCCTAAACATTAGGCCAATATTAGGCTATCCCTAAACATTAGGCCAATATTAGGCTATCCCTAAACATTAGGCCAATAGCCCTTTTAGGCTATCCTAAACATTAGGCCAATATTAGGCTATCCCTAAACATTAGGCAATATTAGGCTATCCTAAACATTAGGCCAATATTAGGCTATTAGGCCAATATTAGGCTATCCTAAACATTAGGAATATTAGGCTATCCCTAAACATTAGGCCAATATTAGGCTATCCTAAACATTAGGCCAATATTAGGCTCCTAAACATTAGGCTATCTTGTGGTGAGCTATCCTAAACATTAGGCAACCCTATTGCCTCTTCCGCAAACATTAGGCCAATATTAGGCTATCCCTAAACATTAGGTCAATATTAGGCTATCCTAAACATTAGGCCAATATTAGGCTATCCCTAAACATTAGGCCAATATTAGGCTATCCTAAACATTAGGCCAATATTAGGCTATCCCTAAACATTAGGCCAATATTAGGCTATCACTAAACATTAGGCCAATATTAGGCTATCCCTAAACATTAGGCCAATATTAGGCTATCCCTAAACATTAGGTCAATATTAGGCTATCCCTAAACATTAGGCCAATATTAAGCTATCCCTAAACATTAGGTCAATATTAGGCTATCCCTAAACATTAGGCCAATATTAGGCTATCCCTAAACATTAGGTCAATATTAGGCTATCCCTAAACATTAGGCTATCCTAAACATTAGGTCAATATTAGGCTATCCCTAAACATTAGGCCAATATTAGGCTATCCCTAAACATTAGGCCAATATTAGGCTATCCCTAAACATTAGGTCAATATTAGGCTATCCCTAAACATTTGGCCAATATTAGGCTATCCCTAAACATTAGGTCAATATTAGGCTATCCCTAAACATTAGGCCAATATTAGGCTATCCTAAACATTAGGCCAATATTAGGCTATCCTAAACATTAGGTCAATATTAGGCTATCCTAAACATTAGGCCAATATTAGGCTATCCCTAAACATTAGGTCAATATTAGGCTATCCCTAAACATTTGGCCAATATTAGGCAATACCTAAACATTAGGCCAATATTAGGCTATCCCTAAACATTAGGCCAATATTAGGCTATCCTAAACATTAGGTCAATATTAGGCTATCCCTAAACATTAGGCCAATATTAGGCTATCCTAAACATTAGGCCAATATTAGGCTATCCTAAACATTAGGCCAATATTAGGCTATCCCTAAACATTAGGCCAATATTAGGCTATCCCTAAACATTAGGCCAATATTAGGCTATCCCTAAACATTAGGCCAATATTAGGCTATCCCTAAACATTAGGCCAATATTAGGCTATCCTAAACATTAGGCCAATATTAGGCTATCCCTAAACATTAGGCCAATATTAGGCTATCCCTAAACATTAGGTCAATATTAGGCTATCCCTAAACATTAGGCCAATATTAGGCTATCCCTAAACATTAGGTCAATATTAGGCAATCCATAAACATTTGGCCAATATTAGGCTATCCCTAAACATTAGGCCAATATTAGGCTATCCCTAAACATTAGGCCAATATTAGGCTATCCCTAAACATTAGGCCAATATTAGGCTATCCCTAAACATTAGGCCAATATTAGGCTATCCCTAAACATTAGGTCAATATTAGGCTATCCATAAACATTTGGCCAATATTAGGCTATCCCTAAACATTAGGTCAATATTAGGCTATCCCTAAACATTAGGTCAATATTAGGCTATCCTAAACATTAGGCCAATATTAGGCTATCCCTAAACATTAGGCCAATATTAGGCTATCCCTAAACATTAGGCCAATATTAGGCTATCCCTAAACATTAGGCCAATATTAGGCGGTACCTAAACATTTGGCCAACATTAGGCTATCCCTAAACATTAGGCCAATATTAGGCTATCCCTAAACATTAGGTCAATATTAGGCTATCCTAAACATTAGGCCAATATTAGGCTATCCCTAAACATTAGGCCAATATTAGGCTATCCTAAACATTAGGCCAATATTAGGCTATCCTAAACATTAGGCCAATATTAGGCTATCCCTAAACATTAGGCCAATATTAGGCTATCCCTAAACATTAGGCCAATATTAGGCTATCCTAAACATTAGGCCAATATTAGGCTATCCCTAAACATTAGGCCAATATTAGGCTATCCTAAACATTAGGTCAATATTAGGCTATCCCTAAACATTTGGCCAATATTAGGCTATCCTAAACATTAGGCCAATATTAGGCTATCCTAAACATTAGGCCAATATTAGGCTATCCTAAACATTAGGCCAATATTAGGCTATCCTAAACATTAGGCCAATATTAGGCTATCCCTAAACATTAGGCCAATATTAGGCTATCCTAAACATTAGGCCAATATTAGGCTATCCCTAAACATTAGGCCAATATTAGGCTATCCTAAACATTAGGTCAATATTAGGCTATCCTAAACATTAGGCCAATATTAGGCTATCCCTAAACATTTGGCCAATATTAGGCAATCCCATAAACATTAGGCCAATATTAGGCTATCCCTAAACATTAGGCCAATATTAGGCTATCCCTAAACATTAGGCCAATATTAAGCGGTACCAAAACATTTGGCCAATATTAGGCTATCCCTAAACATTAGGCCAATATTAGGCTATCCCTAAACATTAGGCCAATATTAGGCTATCCCTAAACATTAGGCCAATATTAGGCTATCCCTAAACATTAGGTCAATATTAGGCAATCCATAAACATTTGGCCAATATTAGGCTATCCTAAACATTAGGCCAATATTAGGCTATCCCTAAACATTAGGCCAATATTAGGCTATCTCTAAACATTAGGCCAATATTAGGCTATCCCTAAACATTAGGCCAATATTAGGCTATCCTAAACATTAGGCCAATATTAGGCTATACCTAAACATTAGGCCAATATTAGGCTATCCCTAAACATTAGGTCAATATTAGGCTATCCTAAACATTAGGCCAATATTAGGCTATCCCTAAACATTAGGCCAATATTAGGCTATCCTAAACATTAGGCCAATATTAGGCTATCCTAAACATTAGGCCAATATTAGGCTATCCCTAAACATTAGGCCAATATTAGGCTATCCTAAACATTTGGCCAATATTAGGCTATCCCTAAACATTAGGCCAATATTAGGCTATCCCTAAACATTAGGTCAATATTAGGCTATCCCTAAACATTTGGCCAATATTAGGCTATCCTAAACATTAGGCCAATATTAGGCTATCCCTAAACATTAGGTCAATATTAGGCTATCCTAAACATTAGGCCAATATTAGGCTATCCCTAAACATTAGGCCAATATTAGGCTATCCCTAAACATTAGGCCAATATTGGCTATCTCTAAACATTAGGTCAATATTAGGCTATCTCTAAACATTAGGCCAATATTAGGCTATCTCTAAACATTGGTCAATATTAGGCTATCCCTAAACATTAGGCAGCTGTTAGGCTATCTTTAACATTAGGCCAATATTAGGCTATCCCACATTAGGTATTAGGCTATCTCAAACATTAGGCCAATATTAGGCTATTTAAACATTGTTTTAGGCTATCTCAAACATTAGGAATATTAGGCTATCACTCTCAAACATTAGGCCTTAGGCTATCTAAACATTAGGCCAATATTAGGCTATCCATAAACATTAGGTCAATATTAGGCTATCCCTAAACATTAGGCCAATATTAGGCTATCCCTAAACATTAGGCCAATATTAGGCTATCCTAAACATTAGGCCAATATTAGGCTATCCCTAAACATTAGGCCAATATTAGGCTATCCCTAAACATTAGGCCAATATTAGGCTATCCCTAAACATTAGGCCAATATTAGGCTATCCCTAAACATTAGGCCAATATTAGGCTATCCCTAAACATTAGGCCAAAATTAAGCTATCCCTAAACATTAGGTCAATATTAGGCTATCCCTAAACATTAGGCCAATATTAGGCTATCCCTAAACATTAGGTCAATATTAGGCTATCCCTAAACATTTGGCCAATATTAGGCTATCCCTAAACATTAGGTCAATATTAGGCTATCCCTAAACATTAGGCCAATATTAGGCTATCCCTAAACATTAGGTCAATATTAGGCTATCCCTAAACATTAGGCCAATATTAGGCTATCCCTAAACATTAGGCCAATATTAGGCTATCCCTAAACATTAGGTCAATATTAGGCTATCCCTAAACATTAGGCCAATATTAGGCTATCCCTAAACATTAGGTCAATATTAGGCTATCCCTAAACATTAGGCCAATATTAGGCTATCCCTAAACATTAGGCCAATATTAGGCTATCCTAAACATTAGGCCAATATTAGGCTATCCCTAAACATTAGGTCAATATTAGGCTATCCCTAAACATTAGGCCAATATTAGGCTATCCTAAACATTAGGCCAATATTAGGCTATCCTAAACATTAGGCCAATATTAGGCTATCCCTAAACATTAGGCCAATATTAGGCTATCCTAAACATTAGGCCAATATTAGGCTATCCTAAACATTAGGCCAATATTAGGCTATCCCTAAACATTAGGTCAATATTAGGCTATCCTAAACATTAGGCCAATATTAGGCTATCCCTAAACATTAGGCCAATATTAGGCTATCCTAAACATTAGGCCAATATTAGGCTATCCCTAAACATTAGGCCAATATTAGGCTATCCCTAAACATTAGGTCAATATTAGGCTATCCTAAACATTAGGCCAATATTAGGCTATCCCTAAACATTAGGCCAATATTAGGCTATCCCTAAACATTAGGCCAATATTAGGCTATCCTAAACATTAGGCCAATATTAGGCTATCCCTAAACATTAGGCCAATATTAGGCTATCTCTAAACATTAGGTCAATATTAGGCTATCCTAAACATTAGGCCAATATTAGGCTATCCCTAAACATTAGGCCAATATTAGGCTATCCCTAAACATTAGGCCAATATTAGGCTATCCCTAAACATTAGGTCAATATTAGGCTATCCTAAACATTAGGCCAATATTAGGCTATCCCTAAACATTAGGCCAATATTAGGCTATCCTAAACATTAGGCCAATATTAGGCTATCCCTAAACATTAGGCCAATATTAGGCTATCCCTAAACATTAGGCCAATATTAGGCTATCCTAAACATTAGGCCAATATTAGGCTATCCTAAACATTAGGCCAATATTAGGCTATACCTAAACATTAGGCCAATATTAGGCTATCTCTAAACATTTGGCCAATATTAGGCTATCCCTAAACATTAGGCCAATATTAGGCTATCCTAAACATTTGGCCAATATTAGGCTATCCCTAAACATTAGGTCAATATTAGGCTATCCCTAAACATTAGGCCAATATTAGGCTATCCCTAAACATTAGGCCAATATTAGGCTATCCCTAAACATTAGGTCAATATTAGGCTATCCTAAACATTTGGCCAATATTAGGCTATCTCTAAACATTAGGCCAATATTAGGCTATCCTAAACATTAGGCCAATATTAGGCTATCCCTAAACATTAGGTCAATATTAGGCTATCCCTAAACATTAGGCCAATATTAGGCTATACCTAAACATTAGGCCAATATTAGGCTATCCCTAAACATTAGGCTATCCTAAACATTAGGTCAATATTAGGCTATCCCTAAACATTAGGCCAATATTAGGCTATCCCTAAACATTAGGCCAATATTAGGCTATCCCTAAACATTAGGCCAATATTAGGCTATCCCTAAACATTAGGCCAATATTAGGCTATCCTAAACATTAGGCCAATATTAGGCTATCCCTAAACATTAGGCCAATATTAGGCTATCCCTAAACATTAGGCCAATATTAGGCTATCCCTAAACATTAGGCCAATATTAGGCTATCCCTAAACATTTGGCCAATATTAGGCTATCCCTAAACATTAGGCCAATATTAGGCTATCCCTAAACATTAGGCCAATATTAGGCTATCCTAAACATTAGGTCAAAATTAGGCTATCCTAAACATTTGGCCAATATTAGGCTATCCTAAACATTAGGCCAATATTAGGCTATCCCTAAACATTAGGTCAATATTAGGCAATCCATAAACATTTGGCCAATATTAGGCTATCCCTAAACATTAGGCCAATATTAGGCTATCCCTAAACATTAGGCCAATATTAGGCTATCCCTAAACATTAGGCCAATATTAGGCTATCCTAAACATTAGGCCAATATTAGGCTATCCTAAACATTAGGCCAATATTAGGCTATCCCTAAACATTAGGCCAATATTAGGCTATACCTAAACATTAGGCCAATATTAGGCTATCCCTAAACATTAGGTCAATATTAGGCTATCCCTAAACATTAGGCCAATATTAGGCTATCCCTAAACATTAGGCCAATATTAGGCTATCCTAAACATTAGGCCAATATTAGGCTATCCTAAACATTAGGCCAATATTAGGCAATACCTAAACATTAGGCCAATATTAGGCTATCCCTAAACATTAGGCCAATATTAGGCTATACCTAAACATTAGGCCAATATTAGGCTATCCCTAAACATTAGGCCAATATTAGGCTATCCCTAAACATTAGGCCAATATTAAGCTATCCCTAAACATTAGGTCAATATTAGGCTATCCCTAAACATTAGGCCAATATTAGGCTA
This sequence comes from Brachymystax lenok tsinlingensis, assembly GCA_030435695.1. Taxonomy (NCBI): domain Eukaryota; kingdom Metazoa; phylum Chordata; class Actinopteri; order Salmoniformes; family Salmonidae; genus Brachymystax; species Brachymystax lenok. The sequence goes on along the minus strand of CM059792.1, from coordinate 674,811 downwards.
TCCTAAACATTAGGTCAATATTAGGCTATCCTAAACATTTGGCCAATATTAGGCTATCCCTAAACATTAGGCCAATATTAGGCTATCCTAAACATTAGGCCAATATTAGGCTATCCCTAAACATTAGGCCAATATTAGGCTATCCCTAAACATTAGGCCAATATTAGGCTATCCCTAAACATTAGGCCAATATTAGGCTATCCCTAAACATTAGGCCAATATTAGGCTATCCCTAAACATTAGGCCAAAATTAAGCTATCCCGAAACATTAGGTCAATATTACTCTATCCCTAAACATTAGGCCAATATTAGGCTATCCCTAAACATCAGGTCAATATTAGGCTGTCCCTAAACATTTGGCCAATATTAGGCTATCCCTAAACATTAGGTCAATATTAGGCTATCCCTAAACATTAGGCCAATATTAGGCTATGCCTAAACATTAGGCCAATATTAGGCTATCCCTAAACATTAGGTCAATATTAGGCTATCCCTAAACATTAGGCTATCCCTAAACATTAGGTCAATATTAGGCTATCCCTAAACATTAGGCCAATATTAGGCAATACCTAAACATTAGGCCAATATTAGGCTATCCCTAAACATTAGGCCAATATTAGGCTATCCCTAAACATTAGGCCAATATTAGGCTATCCCTAAACATTAGGCCAATATTAGGCTATCCCTAAACATTAGGCCAATATTAGGCTATCCTAAACATTAGGTCAATATTAGGCTATCCCTAAACATTAGGCCAATATTAGGCTATCCCTAAACATTAGGTCAATATTAGGCTATCCCTAAACATTAGGCCAATATTAGGCTATCCCTAAACATTAGGCCAATATTAGGCTATCCCAAACATTAGGTCAATATTAGGCTATCCCTAAACATTAGGCCAATATTAGGCTATCCCTAAACATTAGGTCAATATTAGGCTATCCCTAAACATTTGGCCAATATTAGGCTAATCCTAAACATTAGGCCAATAACAGGCTATCCCAAAACATTTGGCCAATATTAGGCCAATATAAGGGTATCCTAAACATTTGGCCAATATTAGGCTATCCCTAAACATTAGGCCAATATTAGGCTATCCCTAAACATTAGGCCAATATTAGGCTATCCCTAAACATTAGGCCAATATTAAGCTATCCCTAAACATTAGGTCAATATTAGGCTATCCTAAACATTAGGCCAATATTAGGCTATCCTAAACATTAGGTCAATATTAGGCTATCCCTAAACATTTGGCCAATATTAGGCTATCCCTAAACATTAGGTCAATATTAGGCTATCCCTAAACATTAGGCCAATATTAGGCTATCCTAAACATTAGGCCAATATTAGGCTATCCCAAACATTAGGTCAATATTAGGCTATCCCTAAACATTAGGCCAATATTAGGCTATCCCTAAACATTAGGTCAATATTAGGCTATCCCTAAACATTTGGCCAATATTAGGCTATCCCTAAACATTAGGCCAATATTAGGCGGTACCAAAACATTAGGCCAATATTAGGCTATCCCTAAACATTAGGCCAATATTAGGCTATCCCTAAACATTAGGCCAATATTAGGCTATCCCTAAACATTAGGCCAATATTAGGCTATCCCTAAACATTAGGCCAATATTAGGCTATCCTAAACATTAGGTCAATATTAGGCTATCCCTAAACATTAGGCCAATATTAGGCTATCCTAAACATTAGGCCAATATTAGGCTATCCTAAACATTAGGCCAATATTAGGCTATCCTAAACATTAGGTCAATATTAGGCTATCCCTAAACATTAGGTCAATATTAGGCTATCCCTAAACATTAGGCCAATATTAGGCTATCCTAAACATTAGGCCAATATTAGGCTATCCCTAAACATTAGGCCAATATTAGGCTATCCTAAACATTAGGCCAATATTAGGCTATCTCAAACATTAGGCCAATATTAGGCTATCCCTAAACATTAGGCCAATATTAGGCTATCCCTAAACATTAGGCCAATATTAGGCTATCCTAAACATTAGGCCAATATTAGGCTATCCTAAACATTAGGCCAATATTAGGCTATCCCTAAACATTAGGCCAATATTAGGCTATCCTAAACATTTGGCCAATATTAGGCTATACCTAAACATTAGGCCAATATTAGGCTATCCCTAAACATTTGGCCAATATTAGGCTATCCTAAACATTAGGTCAATATTAGGCTATCCCTAAACATTAGGCCAATATTAGGCTATCCCTAAACATTAGGCCAATATTAGGCTATCCCTAAACATTAGGTCAATATTAGGCAATCCATAAACATTTGGCCAATATTAGGCTATCCCTAAACATTAGGCCAATATTAGGCTATCCCTAAACATTAGGCCAATATTAGGCTATCCCTAAACATTAGGCCAATATTAGGCTATCCCTAAACATTAGGCCAATATTAGGCTATACCTAAACATTAGGCCAATATTAGGCTATCCCTAAACATTAGGCCAATATTAGGCTATCCCTAAACATTAGGCCAATATTAGGCTATCCTAAACATTAGGCCAATATTAGGCTATACCTAAACATTAGGCCAATATTAGGCTATCCCTAAACATTAGGCCAATATTAGGCTATCCCTAAACATTAGGCCAATATTAGGCTATCCCTAAACATTAGGTCAATATTAGGCTATCCCTAAACATTAGGTCAATATTAGGCTATCCCTAAACATTTGGCCAATATTAGGCTATCCCTAAACATTAGGTCAATATTAGGCTATCCCTAAACATTAGGCCAATATTAGGCTATGCCTAAACATTAGGCCAGTATTAGGCTATCCCTAAACATTAGGTCAATATTAGGCTATCCCTAAACATTAGGCCAATATTAGGCTATCCCTAAACATTAGGTCAATATTAGGCTATCCCTAAACATTTGGCCAATATTAGGCAATACCTAAACATTAGGCCAATATTAGGCTATCCCTAAACATTAGGCCAATATTAGGCTATCCCTAAACATTTGGCCAATATTAGGCAATCCCTAAACATTAGGCCAATATTAGGCTATCCTAAACATTAGGCCAATATTAGGCTATCCCTAAACATTAGGCCAAAATTAGGCTATCCTAAACATTAGGTCAATATTAGGCTATCCCTAAACATTAGGCCAATATTAGGCTATCCCTAAACATTAGGTCAATATTAGGCTATCCCTAAACATTTGGCCAATATTAGGCTATCCCTAAACATTAGGTCAATATTAAGCTATCCCAAAACATTAGGCCAATATTAGGCTATGCCTAAACATTAGGCCAGTATTTGGCTATCCGAAACATTAGGTCAATATTAGGCTATCCCTAAACATTAGGCCAATATTAGGCTATCCCTAAACATTAGGTCAATATTAGGCTATCCCTAAACATTAGGCCAATATTAGGCTATCCTAAACATTAGGCCAATATTAGGCTATCCTAAACATTAGGTCAATATTACTCTATCCCTAAACATTAGGCCAATATTAGGCTATCCCTAAACATCAGGTCAATATTAGGCTATCCCTAAACATTTGGCCAATATTAGGCAATACCTAAACATTAGGCCAATATTAGGCTATCCCTAAACATTAGGCCAATATTAGGCTATCCCTAAACATTTGGCCAATATTAGGCTATCCTAAACATTAGGCCAATATTAGGCTATCCTAAACATTAGGCCAATATTAGGCTATCCTAAACATTAGGTCAATATTAGGCTATCCCTAAACATTTGGCCAATATTAGGCTATCCTAAACATTAGGTCAATATTAAGCTATCCCAAAACATTAGGCCAATATTAGGCTATGCCTAAACATTAGGCCAGTATTTGGCTATCCCGAAACATTAGGTCAATATTACTCTATCCCTAAACATTAGGCCAATATTAGGCTATCCCTAAACATCAGGTCAATATTAGGCTATCCCTAAACATTTGGCCAATATTAGGCAATACCTAAACATTAGGCCAATATTAGGCTATCCCTAAACATTAGGCCAATATTAGGCTATCCCTAAACATTTGGCCAATATTAGGCAATACCTAAACATTAGGCCAATATTAGGCTATCCCTAAACATTAGGCCAATATTAGGCTATCCCTAAACATTAGGCCAAAATTAAGCTATCCCTAAACATTAGGTCAATATTAGGCTATCCCTAAACATTAGGCCAATATTAGGCTATCCTAAACATTAGGTCAATATTAGGCTATCCCTAAACATTTGGCCAATATTAGGCTATCCCTAAACATTAGGTCAATATTAGGCTATCCCTAAACATTAGGCCAATATTAGGCTATCCTAAACATTAGGCCAATATTAGGCTATCCCTAAACATTAGGCCAATATTAGGCTATCCTAAACATTAGGCCAATATTAGGCTATCCCTAAACATTAGGTCAATATTAGGCTATCCCTAAACATTTGGCCAATATTAGGCTATACCTAAACATTAGGCCAATATTAGGCTATCCTAAACATTAGGCCAATATTAGGCTATCCCTAAACATTAGGTCAATATTAGGCTGTCACTAAACATTTGGCCAATATTAGGCTATCCCTAAACATTAGGCCAATATTAGGCTATCCCTAAACATTAGGCCAATATTAGGCTATCCCTAAACATTAGGCCAATATTAGGCTATCCCTAAACATTAGGCCAATATTAGGCTATCCTAAACATTAGGCCAATATTAGGCTATCCTAAACATTAGGCCAATATTAGGCTATCCCTAAACATTAGGCCAATATTAGGCTATCCTAAACATTAGGCCAATATTAGGCTATCCTAAACATTAGGCCAATATTAGGCTATCTCTAAACATTAGGCCAATATTAGGCTATCCTAAACATTAGGCCAATATTAGGCTATCTCTAAACATTAGGCCAATATTAGGCTATCTCTAAACATTAGGCCAATATTAGGCTATCCCTAAACATTAGGCCAATATTAGGCTATCTCTAAACATTAGGCCAATATTAGGCTATCCTAAACATTAGGCCAATATTAGGCTATCCCTAAACATTAGGCCAATATTAGGCTATCCTAAACATTAGGCCAATATTAGGCTATCCTAAACATTAGGCCAATATTAGGCTATCCCTAAACATTAGGCCAATATTAGGCTATCCTAAACATTAGGCCAATATTAGGCTATCCCTAAACATTAGGCCAATATTAGGCTATCCCTAAACATTAGGCCAATATTAGGCTATACCTAAACATTAGGCCAATATTAGGCTATCCTAAACATTTGGCCAATATTAGGCTATACCTAAACATTAGGCCAATATTAGGCTATCCCTAAACATTTGGCCAATATTAGGCTATCCTAAACATTAGGTCAATATTAGGCTATCTCTAAACATTAGGCCAATATTAGGCTATCCCTAAACATTAGGCCAATATTAGGCTATCCCTAAACATTAGGTCAATATTAGGCAATCCATAAACATTTGGCCAATATTAGGCTATCCCTAAACATTAGGCCAATATTAGGCTATCCTAAACATTAGGCCAATATTAGGCTATCCTAAACATTAGGCCAATATTAGGCTATCTCTAAACATTAGGCCAATATTAGGCTATCCCTAAACATTAGGCCAATATTAGGCTATCCCTAAACATTAGGCCAATATTAGGCTATCCCTAAACATTAGGTCAATATTAGGCTATCCCTAAACATTAGGTCAATATTAGGCTATCCCTAAACATTAGGTCAATATTAGGCTATCCCTAAACATTAGGCCAATATTAGGCTATCCTAAACATTAGGCCAATATTAGGCTATCCCTAAACATTAGGCCAATATTAGGCTATCCCTAAACATTAGGCCAATATTAGGCTATCCCTAAACATTAGGCCAATATTAGGCTATACCTAAACATTAGGCCAATATTAGGCTATCCCTAAACATTTGGCCAATATTAGGCAATACCTAAACATTAGGCCAATATTAGGCTATCCCTAAACATTTGGCCAATATTAGGCTATCCCTAAACATTAGGTCAATATTAGGCTATCCCTAAACATTTGGCCAATATTAGGCTATCCCTAAACATTAGGCCAATATTAGGCTATCCCTAAACATTAGGTCAATATTAGGCTATCCATAAACATTTGGCCAATATTAGGCTATCCCTAAACATTAGGCCAATATTAGGCTATCCGTAAACATTAGGCCAATATTAGGCTATCCCTAAACATTAGGCCAATATTAGGCTATCCCTAAACATTAGGCCAATATTAGGCTATCCTAAACATTAGGCCAATATTAGGCTATCCTAAACATTAGGCCAATATTAGGCTATACTCTAAACATTAGGCCAATATTAGGCTATCCCTAAACATTAGGTCAATATTAGGCTATCCCTAAACATTAGGCCAATATTAGGCTATCCTAAACATTTGGCCAATATTAGGCTATCCCTAAACATTAGGCCAATATTAGGCTATCCCTAAACATTAGGCCAATATTAGGCTATCCCTAAACATTAGGCCAATATTAGGCTATCCTAAACATTTGGCCAATATTAGGCTATCCCTAAACATTAGGCCAATATTAGGCTATCCTAAACATTAGGCCAATATTAGGCTATATCCTAAACATTTGGCCAATATTAGGCTATCCCTAAACATTAGGCCAATATTAGGCTATCCCTAAACATTAGGTCAATATTAGGCTATCCTAAACATTTGGCCAATATTAGGCTATCCCTAAACATTAGGCCAATATTAGGCTATCCATAAACATTAGGTCAATATTAGGCTATCCCTAAACATTAGGCCAATATTAGGCTATCACAAAACATTAGGCCAATATTAAGTGGTACCAAAACATTTGTCCAATATAAGCTATCCCAAAACATGAGGCCAAAATTAAGCTATCCTAAACATTAGGTCAATATTAGGCTATCCCTAAACATTTGGCCAATATTAGGCTATCCCTAAACATTAGGCCAATATTAGGCTATCCCTAAACATTAGGCCAATATTAGGCTATCTCTAAACATTAGGCCAATATTAGGCTATCCCTAAACATTAGGCCAATATTAGGCTATCCCTAAACATTAGGCCAATATTAGGCTATCCCTAAACATTAGGCCAATATTAGGCTATCCTAAACATTAGGCCAATATTAGGCTATCCCTAAACATTAGGCCAATATTAGGCTATCCCTAAACATTAGGTCAATATTAGGCTATCCCTAAACATTAGGCCAATATTAGGCTATCCCTAAACATTTGGCCAATATTAGGCTATCCCTAAACATTAGGCCAATATTAGGCTATCCTAAACATTAGGCCAATATTAGGCTATCCTAAACATTAGGCCAATATTAGGCTATCCTAAACATTAGGTCAATATTAGGCTATCCTAAACATTAGGCCAATATTAGGCTATCCCTAAACATTAGGCCAATATTAGGCTATCCCTAAACATTAGGCCAATATTAGGCTATCCTAAACATTAGGTCAATATTAGGCTATCCCTAAACATTAGGCCAATATTAGGCAATACCTAAACATTAGGCCAATATTAGGCTATCCCTAAACATTAGGTCAATATTAGGCTATCCTAAACATTAGGCCAATATTAGGCTATCCCTAAACATTTGGCCAATATTAGGCTATCCCTAAACATTAGGCCAATATTAGGCTATCCTAAACATTAGGCCAATATTAGGCTATCCCTAAACATTAGGCCAATATTAAGCTATCCTAAACATTTGGCCAATATTAGGCTATCCCTAAACATTAGGCCAATATTAGGCTATCCCTAAACATTAGGTCAATATTAGGCTATCCTAAACATTTGGCCAATATTAGGCTATCCCTAAACATTAGGCCAATATTAGGCTATCCCTAAACATTAGGTCAATATTAAGCTATCCCTAAACATCAGGCCAATTTTAGGCTATCCCTAAACATTAGGCCAATATTAGGCTATCCAAAACATTAGGCCATATTAGGCTATCCTAAACATTAGGCCAATATTAGGCTATCTCTAAACATTAGGTCAATATTAGCTATCCCTAAACATTAGGCCAATATTAGGCTATCCTAAACATTAGGCCAATATTAGGCTATCCTAAACATTAGGCAATATTAGGCTATCCTAAACATTAGGCCAATATTAGGCTATCCTAAACATTAGGCCAATATTAGGCTATCCCTAAACATTAGGCCAATATTAGGCTATCCCTAAACATTAGGCCAATATTATCCTTGTTAAACATTAGGTATTATATTCAACATTAAATATTAGGCTATCCCACATTAGCCAATATTGGCTATCCTAAACATTAGGACAATATTAGGCTATCCCTAAACATTAGGTCAATATTAGGCCAATATTAGGCTATCCCTAAACATTAGGCCAATATTAGGCTATCCCTAAACATTAGGCCAATATTAGGCTATCCCTAAACATTAGGCCAATATTAGGCTATCCCTAAACATTAGGCCAATATTAGGCTATCCCTAAACATTAGGCCAATATTAGGCTATCCCTAAACATTAGGCCAATATTAGGCTATCCCTAAACATTAGGCCAATATTAAGCTATCCCTAAACATTAGGTCAATATTAGGCTATCCCTAAACATTAGGCCAATATTAGGCTATCCCTAAACATTAGGTCAATATTAGGCTATCCCTAAACATTTGGCCAATATTAGGCTATCCCTAAACATTAGGTCAATATTAGGCTATCCCTAAACATTAGGCCAATATTAGGCTATCACTAAACATTAGGCCAATATTAGGCTATCCTAAACATTAGGTCAATATTAGGCTATCCCTAAACATTAGGCCAATATTAGGCTATCCCTAAACATTAGGTCAATATTAGGCTATCCCTAAACATTTGGCCAATATTAGGCAATACCTAAACATTAGGCCAATATTAGGCTATCCCTAAACATTAGGCCAATATTAGGCTATCCCTAAACATTAGGTCAATATTAGGCTATCCCTAAACATTAGGCCAATATTAGGCTACTCCTAAACATTAGGCCAATATTAGGCTATCCCTAAACATTAGGCCAATATTAGGCTATCCCTAAACATTAGGCCAATATTAGGCTATCCCTAAACATTAGGCCAATATTAGGCTATACCTAAACATTAGGCCAATATTAGGCTATCCTAAACATTAGGCCAATATTAGGCTATCCCTAAACATTAGGTCAATATTAGGCTATCCCTAAACATTAGGCCAATATTAGGCTATCCCTAAACATTTGGCCAATATTAGGCTATCCCTAAACATTAGGCCAATATTAGGCTATCCCTAAACATTAGGCCAATATTAGGCTATCCCTAAACATTAGGCCAATATTAGGCTATCTCTAAACATTAGGTCAATATTAGGCTATCCTAAACATTAGGCCAATATTAGGCTATCCTAAACATTAGGCCAATATTAGGCTATCCCTAAACATTAGGCCAATATTAGGCTATCCCTAAACATTAGGCCAATATTAGGCTATCCCTAAACATTAGGCCAATATTAGGCTATCCCTAAACATTAGGCCAATATTAGGCTATCCTAAACATTAGGTCAATATTAGGCTATCCCTAAACATTAGGCCAATATTAGGCTATCCCTAAACATTAGGCCAATATTAGGCTATCCTAAACATTAGGCCAATATTAGGCTATCCCTAAACATTAGGCTATCCTAAACATTAGGCCAATATTAGGCTATCCCTAAACATTAGGCCAATATTAGGCTATCCCTAAACATTAGGCCAATATTAGGCTATCCCTAAACATTTGGCCAATATTAGGCTATCCCTAAACATTAGGCCAATATTAGGCTATCCCTAAACATTTGGCCAATATTAGGCTATCCCTAAACATTAGGCCAATATTAGGCTATCCCTAAACATTAGGTCAATATTAGGCAATCCATAAACATTTGGCCAATATTAGGCTATCCTAAACATTAGGCCAATATTAGGCTATCCTAAACATTAGGCCAATATTAGGCTATCCCTAAACATTAGGCCAATATTAGGCTATCCCTAAACATTAGGCCAATATTAGGCTATCCCTAAACATTAGGCCAATATTAGGCTATCCCTAAACATTAGGCCAATATTAGGCAATACCTAAACATTAGGCCAATATTAGGCTATCCCCTAAACATTAGGTCAATATTAGGCTATCCCTAAACATTAGGCCAATATTAGGCTATCCCTAAACATTAGGCCAATATTAGGCTATCCCTAAACATTAGGCCAATATTAGGCTATCCCTAAACATTAGGCCAATATTAGGCTATACCTAAACATTAGGCCAATATTAGGCTATCCCTAAACATTAGGCCAATATTAGGCTATCCCTAAACATTTGGCCAATATTAGGCAATACCTAAACATTAGGCCAATATTAGGCTATACCTAAACATTAGGCCAATATTAGGCTATCCCTAAACATTTGGCCAATATTAGGCTATCCATAAACATTAGGCCAAAATTAAGCTATCCCTAAACATTAGGTCAATATTAGGCTATCCCTAAACATTAGGCCAATATTAGGCTATCCCTAAACATTAGGTCAATATTAGGCTATCCCTAAACATTTGGCCAATATTAGGCTATCCCTAAACATTAGGTCAATATTAGGCTATCCCTAAACATTAGGCCAATATTAGGCTATGCCTAAACATTAGGCCAGTATTTGGCTATCCCGAAAAATTAGGTCAATATTAGGCTATCCTAAACATTAGGCCAATATTAGGCTATCCCTAAACATCAGGTCAATATTAGGCTATCCCTAAACATTTGGCCAATATTAGGCAATACCTAAACATTAGGCCAATATTAGGCTATCCCTAAACATTTGGCCAATATTAGGCTATCCCTAAACATTTGGCCAATATTAGGCTATCCCTAAACATTAGGTCAATATTAGGCTATCCCTAAACATTAGGCCAATATTAGGCTATCCCTAAACATTAGGCCAATATTAGGCTATCCCTAAACATTAGGCCAATATTAGGCTATCCCTAAACATTAGGCCAATATTAGGCTATCCCTAAACATTAGACCAATATTAGGCTATCCCTAAACATTAGGCCAATATTAGGCTATCCCTAAACATTAGGCCAATATTAGGCTATCCCTAAACATTAGGTCAATATTAGGCTATCCCTAAACATTAGGCCAATATTAGGCTATCCCTAAACATTTGGCCAATATTAGGCTATCCCTAAACATTAGGCCAATATTAGGCTATCCCTAAACATTAGGTCAATATTAGGCTATCCTAAACATTAGGCCAATATTAGGCTATCCTAAACATTAGGCCAATATTAGGCTATCCCTAAACATTAGGCCAATATTAGGCTATCCTAAACATTAGGCCAATATTAGGCTATCCCTAAACATTAGGCCAATATTAGGCTATCCCTAAACATTAGGCCAATATTAGGCTATCCCTAAACATTAGGCCAATATTAGGCAATACCTAAACATTAGGCCAATATTAGGCTATCCCTAAACATTTGGCCAATATTAGGCTATACCTAAACATTAGGCCAATATTAAGCGGTACCAAAACATTTGGCCAATATTAGGCTATCCCTAAACATTAGGCCAATATTAGGCTATCCCTAAACATTAGGCCAATATTAGGCTATCCTAGACATTAGGCTATCCCTAAACATTAGGCCAATATTAGGCTATCCTAAACATTAGGCCAATATTAGGCTATCCCTAAACATTAGGCCAATATTAGGTATCCCTAAACATTAGGCCAATATTAGGCTATCTCAAACATTAGGCCAATATTAGGCTATCCCTAAACATTAGGCCAATATTAGGCTATCTCAAACATTAGGCCAATATTAGGCTATCTCTAAACATTAGGCCAATATTAGGCTATCTAAACATTAGGTTTTAGGCTATCCTAAACATTATAAATATATTAGGCTATCTCAAACATTAGGCCAATATTAGGCTATCCTAAACATTAGGCCAATATTAGGCTATCCCTAAACATTAGGTCAATATTAGGCTATCCCTAAACATTAGGCCAATATTAGGCTATCCTAAACATTAGGCCAATATTAGGCTATCCCTAAACATTAGGCCAATATTAGGCTATCCCTAAACATTAGGCCAATATTAGGCTATCCTAAACATTAGACCAATATTAGGCTATCCCTAAACATTAGGCCAATATTAGGCTATCCTAAACATTAGATCAATATTAGGCTATCCCTAAACATTAGGCCAATATTAGGCTATCCCTAAACATTAGGTCAATATTACTCTATCCCTAAACATTAGGCCAATATTAGGCTATCCCTAAACATTAGACCAATATTAGGCTATCCCTAAACATTAGGCCAATATTAGGCTATCCCTAAACATTAGGTCAAAATTAGGCTATCCCTAAACATTAGGCCAATATTAGGCTATCCCTAAACATTTGGCCAATATTAGGCTATCCCTAAACATTAGGCCAATATTAGGCTATCCCTAAACATTAGGCCAATATTAGGCTATCCCTAAACATTAGGTCAATATTAGGCTATCCCTAAACATTAGGCCAATATTAGGCTATCCCTAAACATTAGGCCAATATTAGGCTATCCCTAAACATTAGGCCAATATTAGGCTATCTCTAAACATTAGGTCAATATTAGGCTATCCCTAAACATTAGGCCAATATTAGGCAATACCTAAACATTAGGCCAATATTAGGCTATCCCTAAACATTAGGCCAATATTAGGCTATCCCTAAACATTAGGTCAATATTAGGCTATCCCTAAACATTAGGCCAATATTAGGCTATCCCTAAACATTAGGCCAATATTAGGCTATCCCTAAACATTAGGCCAATATTAGGCTATCCCTAAACATTAGGCCAATATTAGGCTATCTCTAAACATTAGGCCAATATTAGGCTATCCCTAAACATTAGGCCAATATTAGGCTATCCCTAAACATTAGGCCAATATTAGGCAATACCTAAACATTAGGCCAATATTAGGCTATCCTAAACATTTGGCCAATATTAGGCTATACCCTAAACATTAGGCCAATATTAGGCTATCCCTAAACATTTGGCCAATATTAGGCTATCCCTAAACATTAGGTCAATATTAGGCTATCCCTAAACATTTGGCCAATATTAGGCTATCCCTAAACATTAGGCCAATATTAGGCTATCCCTAAACATTAGGTCAATATTAGGCAATCCATAAACATTTGGCCAATATTAGGCTATCCCTAAACATTAGGCCAATATTAGGCTATCCCTAAACATTAGGCCAATATTAGGCTATCCCTAAACATTAGGCCAATATTAGGCTATCCCTAAACATTAGGCCAATATTAGGCTATCCCTAAACATTAGGCCAATATTAGGCTATCCCTAAACATTAGGCCAATATTAGGCAATACCTAAACATTAGGCCAATATTAGGCTATCCCCTAAACATTAGGTCAATATTAGGCTATCCCAAAACATTAGGCCAATATTAGGCTATCCCTAAACATTAGGCCAATATTAGGCTATCCCTAAACATTAGGCCAATATTAGGCTATCCCTAAACATTAGGCCAATATTAGGCAATACCTAAACATTAGGCCAATATTAGGCTATCCCTAAACATTTGGCCAATATTAGGCAATACCTAAACATTAGGCCAATATTAGGCTATCCCTAAACATTTGGCCAATATTAGGCTATCCCTAAACATTAGGCCAATATTAAGCTATCCCGAAACATTAGGTCAATATTACTCTATCCCTAAACATTAGGCCAATATTAGGCTATCCCTAAACATCAGGTCAATATTAGGCTGTCCCTAAACATTTGGCCAATATTAGGCTATCCCTAAACATTAGGTCAATATTAGGCTATCCCTAAACATTAGGCCAATATTAGGCTATGCCTAAACATTAGGCCAGTATTTGGCTATCCCGAAAAATTAGGTCAATATTACTCTATCCCTAAACATTAGGCCAATATTAGGCTATCCCTAAACATTAGGTCAATATTAGGCTATCCCTAAACATTTGGCCAATATTAGGCAATACCTAAACATTAGGCCAATATTAGGCTATCCCTAAACATTTGGCCAATATTAGGCTATCCCTAAACATTAGGCCAATATTAGGCTATCCCTAAACATTAGGTCAATATTAGGCTATCCCTAAACATTAGGCCAATATTAGGCTATCCCTAAACATTAGGCCAATATTAGGCTATCCTAAACATTAGGCCAATATTAGGCTATCCTAAACATTAGGCCAATATTAGGCTATCCTAAACATTAGACCAATATTAGGCTATCCTAAACATTAGACCAATATTAGGCTATCCTAAACATTAGGCCAATATTAGGCTATCCTAAACATTAGGTCAATATTAGGCTATCCCTAAACATTAGGCCAATATTAGGCTATCCCTAAACATTTGGCCAATATTAGGCTATCCCTAAACATTAGGCCAATATTAGGCTATCCCTAAACATTAGGCCAATATTAGGCTATCCCTAAACATTAGGTCAATATTAGGCTATCCCTAAACATTAGGCCAATATTAGGCTATCCTAAACATTAGGCCAATATTAGGCTATCCTAAACATTAGGCCAATATTAGGCTATCCCTAAACATTAGGCCAATATTAGGCTATCCCTAAACATTAGGCCAATATTAGGCTATCCCTAAACATTAGGCCAATATTAGGCTATCCCTAAACATTAGGCCAATATTAGGCAATACCTAAACATTAGGCCAATATTAGGCTATCCCTAAACATTTGGCCAATATTAGGCAATACCTAAACATTAGGCCAATATTAGGCTATCCCTAAACATTTGGCCAATATTAGGCTATCCCTAAACATTAGGTCAATATTAGGCTATCCCTAAACATTTGGCCAATATTAGGCTATCCCAAAACATTAGGCCAATATTAGGCTATCCCTAAACATTAGGTCAATATTAGGCAATCCATAAACATTTGGCCAATATTAGGCTATCCCTAAACATTAGGCCAATATTAGGCTATCCCTAAACATTAGGCCAATATTAGGCTATCCCTAAACATTAGGCCAATATTAGGCTATCCCTAAACATTAGGCCAATATTAGGCTATCCCTAAACATTAGGCCAATATTAGGCTATCCCTAAACATTAGGCCAATATTAGGCAATACCTAAACATTAGGTCAATATTAGGCTATCCCTAAACATTAGGTCAATATTAGGCTATCCCTAAACATTAGGCCAATATTAGGCTATCCCTAAACATTAGGCCAATATTAGGCTATCCCTAAACATTAGGCCAATATTAGGCTATCCCTAAACATTAGGCCAATATTAGGCAATACCTAAACATTAGGCCAATATTAGGCTATCCCTAAACATTTGGCCAATATTAGGCTATCCCTAAACATTTGGCCAATATTAGGCAATACCTAAACATTAGGCCAATATTAGGCTATCCCTAAACATTTGGCCAATATTAGGCTATCCCTAAACATTAGGTCAATATTAGGCTATCCCTAAACATTTGGCCAATATTAGGCTATCCCAAAACATTAGGCCAATATTAGGCTATCCCTAAACATTAGGTCAATATTAGGCAATCCATAAACATTTGGCCAATATTAGGCTATCCTAAACATTAGGCCAATATTAGGCTATCCCTAAACATTAGGCCAATATTAGGCTATCCTAAACATTAGGCCAATATTAGGCTATCCCTAAACATTAGGCCAATATTAGGCTATCCCTAAACATTAGGCCAATATTAGGCAATACCTAAACATTAGGCCAATATTAGGCTATCCCTAAACATTAGGTCAATATTAGGCTATCCCTAAACATTAGGCCAATATTAGGCTATCCCTAAACATTTGGCCAATATTAGGCTATCCCTAAACATTAGGCCAATATTAGGCTATCCCTAAACATTAGGCCAATATTAGGCTATCCCTAAACATTAGGCCAATATTAAGCGGTACCAAAACATTTGGCCAATATTAGGCTATCCCAAAACATTAGGCCAATATTAGGCTATCCCTAAACATTAGGTCAATATTAGGCTATCCCTAAACATTTGGCCAATATTAGGCTATCCCTAAACATTAGGCCAATATTAGGCTATCCCTAAACATTAGGTCAATATTAAGCTATCCCTAAACATTAGGCCAATATTAGGCTATCCTAAACATTAGGCCAATATTAAGTGCTACCAAAACATTTGGCCAATATTAGGCTATCCCTAAACATTAGGCCAATATTAGGCTATCCCTAAACATTAGGTCAATATTAGGCTATCCCTAAACATTTGGCCAATATTAGGCTATCCCTAAACATTAGGCCAATATTAGGCTATCCCTAAACATTAGTCCAATATTAGGCTATCCCTAAACATTAGGCCAATATTAGGCTATCCTAAACATTAGGCCAATATTAGGCTATCCCTAAACATTAGGCCAATATTAGGCTATCCCTAAACATTAGGCCAATATTAGGCTATCCCTAAACATTAGGCCAATATTAGGCTATCCCTAAACATTAGGCCAATATTAGGCTATCCCTAAACATTAGGTCAATATTAGGCTATCCCTAAACATTAGGCCAATATTAGGCTATCCCTAAACATTTGGCCATTATTAGGCAATCCCTAAACATTAGGCCAATATTAGGCTATCCCTAAACATAAGGCCAATATTAGGCTATCCCTAAACATTAGGCCAATATTAGGCTATCCCTAAACATTAGGCCAATATTAAGCGGTACCTAAACACTTGGCCAATATTAGGCTATCCCAAAAAATTAGGCCAATATTAGGCTATCCCTAAACATTAGGTCAATATTAGGCTATCCCTAAACATTTGGCCAATATTAGGCTATCCCTAAACATTAGGCCAATATTAGGCTATCCCTAAACATCAGGTCAATATTAGGCTATCCCTAAACATTTCGCCATTATTAGGCAATCCCTAAACATTAGGCCAATATTAGGCTATCCCTAAACATTAGGCCAATATTAGGCTATCCCTAAACATTAGGCCAATATTACTCTATCCCTAAACATTAGGCCAATATTAGGCTATCCCTAAACATTAGGTCAATATTAAGCTATCCCTAAACATTAGGCCAATTTTAGGCTATCCCTAAACATTAGGCCAATATTTGTCACGTCCTGGCCATGGATAGCCCTTTTGGCTGCTCTCTGGTGGTTTTGGTCAGGACGTGATCAGGGGTGTGTTTTTGTTCTATGGTTATATTTCTATGTTGGTTGGTTTGGGTTCCCAATTAGAGGCAGCTGTTAGTCGTTGTCTTTAACTAGGAATCCTATTTAGGTGTTTCAGTCCCCCACCTGTGTTGTGGGATATTTATGTTTGTAGTTGTGTGTACCACACCTGCGTTACGGTCGTTGTGTTAATTTCTTGTTTTGGTGAGTTGCATTCAAATAAATATGTTTCACTCAACCCTGCACGCTGTGCCTTGGTCCACTTCCATACAAGATCGTGACAATATTAGGCTATCCCTAAACATTAGGTCAATATTAGGCTATCCCTAAACATTAGGCCAATATTAGGCTATCCCTAAACATTAGGCCAATATTAGGCTATCCCTAAAACATAAGACCAATATTACTCTATCCCTAAACATTAGGTCAATATTAGGCTATCCCTGAACATTAGGCCAATATTAGGCTATCCCTAAACATTAGGCCAATATTAGGCAATCCCTAAACATAAGACCAATATTACTCTATCCCTAAACATTACGCAAATATTAGGCTATCCCTAAACATTAGGTCAATATTAAGCTATCCCTAAACATTAGGCCAATATTTGTCACGTCCTGGCCATGGATAGCCCTTTTGGCTGCTCTCTGGTGGTTTTGGTCAGGACGTGATCAGGGGTGTGTTTTTGTTCTATGGTTATATTTCTAAACATTAGGCCAATATTGGGTTCCCAATTAGAGGCAGCTGTTAGTCGTTGTCTTTAACTGGGAATCTTATTTAGGTGTTTCAGTCCCCCACCTGTGTTGTGGGATATTTATGTTTGTAGTTGTGTGTACCACACATTAGGCTATCTAATTTCTTGTTTTGGTGAGTTGCATTCAAATAAATATGTTTCACTCAACCCACGCTGCGCATTAGGCCAATATTAGGCTATCCACTTCCATACAAGATTGTGACAATATTAGGCTGTCCCTAAACATTAGGTCAATATTAGGCTATCCCTAAACATTAGGCCAATATTAGGCTATCCCTAAACATTAGGCCAATATTAGGCTATCCCTAAAACATAAGACCAATATTACTCTATCCCTAAACATTAGGTCAATATTAGGCTATCCCTGAACATTAGGCCAATATTAGGCTATCCCTAAAACATAAGACCAATATTACTCTATCCCTAAACATTAGGTCAATATTAGGCTATCCCTGAACATTAGGCCAATATTAGGGTATCCCTAAACATTAGGCTAGCCTAACTAGTTGCAGAGCATTATTTAGTTAAGATGCCCAAATAATAATACACCATTTTAAATTGACTGAAGTTTTGCCAAAGTTCTCAAATTGGAGTGATGTTTGGGCCAACAATAGTTATTTGATCAGTTAACAGTTGGACCAAAAAGTTGAGTAAACTAAAGAAAGGCTGTGGAAACAGTTAAGTAATAATAATTATTAGCTCAGATTCATGACAATAACTGTCAACCTGCGAGGAGAGGGGAGGAGAAGAGGAGAGGGGAGGAGAAGAGGAGAGGGGGGTAGAGAGTAGAGGATAGGGGGATCGAGGAGAAGAGGAGATCGGGAGTAGAAGAGGAATAGTGAGGACAGAAGAGAGGACAGAAGAGGAGAAAAGTGAGGAGAGAGGGGGAAGAGGAGGAGAGGAGAGACGTGTTATAACACACATACTGTATGGGCACATACCAAAACTCAATAACCAGAACTCAATGATTCAGCCCAGTAATCAATAAATCTGTGTATCTAAAGAGGGGTGTGATATCATTTACTGTTCGCTCTTTGTTCTCAAACACTTCATTGGCCTCCTCGAAGCTGCAGCTCTCCTCCACACACTCCCGTTCGATGTTACCCTGTCTGAACTCCTCCAGGAAACTGTTGGCTCGGGGGAAGCGCTTGAGGAGAGAGTGAGCATCCTTCCCATCTAGGAACGCTACAGAGAGAGAGATTGGAGAGTAAGCGTGTGTGTGTTTGTGAGCATCCTTCCCATCTAGGAACGCAACTGACTCACAGCGAGGAGAACATGAAATAGCACACACACATACACACACACTCACTCTGTGTGGAGGAGAGCTGCAGCTTCGAGAAGGTGACCTGTGGCTGGTTGACCTTGGTTATCAATTCTAATGTATTCACACATTCTGTTGAATACACACACACAGACACACACACACACACATTGTCCCCTTTCCAATGGGGAGCAGTCAGAGGCTGTGTCCCAAATGGCAACCCATTCCCTATGGGGCTTTGATCAAAAGTAGAGCACTATACAGGGTCTAGGGTGCCATTTGGGAGGCACACAGAGAGAATAACTGATACAGTGCATTCGGAAAGTATTCAGACCCCTTCAATTTTCCACATTCTGTTACGTTACATCCTTAATCTAAAATGGATTAAATAAAAAAAATCCTCATCAATCTACACACAATACCCCATAATGACAAAGTGAAAAATATTATTTTAGAAATTTTTACAAATGTATAAAAAATAAAAACAGACATTCCTTATTTACATAAGTATTCAGACCCTTTGCTATGAGACTCAAAATTTAGCTCAGGTGCATCCTGTTTCCATTGATCATCCTTGAGATGTTTCTACAACTTGATTGGAGTCCACCTGTGGTAAATTCAATTGATTGGACATGATTTGGAAAGACACACACCTGTCTATATAAGGTCCCACAGCTGACAGTGCATGTCAGAGCAAAAACCAAGCCATGAGGTCAAAGGAATTGTCGGTAGAGCCGTGAGACAGGATTGTGTTTAGGCACAGATCTGGGAAGGGTACCAAAAAATGTCTGCAGCATTGACGGTGCCCAAGAACACAGTGTCCTCCATCATTCTTTAATGGAAGAAGTTTGGAACCACCAAGACTCTTCATAGAGCTGGCCACCCACCAAAACTGAGTAATCGGGGGAGAAGGTCCTCGGTCAGTGAGGTGACCAAGAAACTGATGGCCACTCTGACAGAGCTCCAGAGTTCCTCTGTGGAGATAGGAGAACATTCCAGAAGGACAACCCTCTCTGCAGCACTCTACCAATCAGGCCTTTATGGTAGAGTGGCCAGACGGAAGTAAAAGGAACATGACAGCCTGCTTGGTTTGCCAAATGGTACCTAAAGACTCTCAGACCATGAGAAACAAGATTCTTTGATCTGATGAAACCAAGATTGAACTCTTTGGCCTGAAAGCCAATCGTCACATCTGGAGGAAACCTGGCACCATCCCTAAGCTGAAGTACGGTGGTGGCAGAATCATGCTGTGGGGATGTTTTTCAGCGACAGGGACTGAGAGACTAGTCAGGATCAAGGGAAAGATGAACGGAGCAAAGTACAGAGAAATCCTTGATGAAAACCTGCTCCAGAGCGCTCAGGACCTCAGACTGGGGCAAAGGTTCACATTCCAACAGGTCAACGACCCAAAGCACACAGCCAAGACAACGCAGGAGTGACTTCGGGACAAGTCTCTGTATGCCCTTGAGTGGCCCAGCCAGAGCCCGGACTTGAACCCAATCTAACATCTCTGGAAAGACCTGAAAATAGCTGTGCAGCGACGCTCCCCATCCAACCTGACAGTGCTTGAGAGGATCTGCAGAGAAGGATGGGAGAAACTCCCCAAATGCAGGTATGCCAAGCTTGTAGCATCATACCCAAGAAGACTTGAGGCTGTAATCGCTGCCAAAGGTGCTTCACTAAAGCACTGAGTAAAGGGACTGAATACTTACACTACCGTTCAAAAGTTTGGGGTCACTTAGAAATGTCCTTGTTTTTGAAAGAAAAGCAAATTGTTTGTCCATTAAAATAACATCAAATTGATCAGAAATACAGTGTAGACATTGTTAATGTTGTAAATGACTATTGTTGCTGGAAACGGCAGATTTTTAATGGAATATCTACATAGGTGTACAGAGGCCCATTATCAGCAACCATCACTCCTGTGGCACGTTGTGTTAGCTAATCCAAGTGTATCATTTTAAAAAGCTAATTGATCATTAGAGAACCCTTTTGCAATTATGTTAGCACAGCCGAAAACTGTTATTCTGATTAAATAAGCAATAAAACTGGCCTTCTTTAGACTAGTTGAGTATCATCAGCATTTATGTGTTTGATTACAGGCTCAAAATGGCCAGAAACAAAGCCCTTTCTTCTGAAACTCGTCAGTCTATTCTTGGGAAAAACACAATGTAATCCATTTTAGAATAAGGCTGTAACGTAACAAAATGTGGAAAAAGTCAAGGGGTCTGAATACTTTCTGAACGCACTGTACATATACAAACCGCTTATACAATAATGTAATACTGTTTTAGTATGGATATAGTACAGTTCTAACACTGTTATGATACAGGTTATAATACAGTTGTTACAATGAACAGATTAGCCATAAGAGATCCAGAGGAGCAGGCCATGCTATGTTCTTACCTTCCGCCATGCTACCACCCTGCTACTCAGACCAAGACTTTCTGACCTGGGGGAGGAGCGAATTGGAAAGAGCAGCACAAAGTCAGACCACAGTGTACCCTGATAAAGTACAATAAATTCAGCCATTTACCCAATGTTTATGATAAAATAACAACAGGCTACCTCTATGATCTTGATATTAAATGCCTTACAAAATCATAAAGTATTGTATTGAGAAATTATAACGTAGCAAATGCCTCATGATAAAATGTTTGCGATTGTGAACAGTTGCTTTTTGGGAATGCCTTCCCCCTCCACCTCTTCAATCCATGATGGGTCCAGCAGTATTTCTACTTAAATCAGGGCACTGGGCATTATGTCATACAGTAGCCCACCCATAAAATGGTTCTTACTTGTATTTCTGGCAAAGACACCGAGTTTCAATAATGCATTTTGGAGGAACATGCTCTCTATAATAGGGGTGTATATGCTTTTATAAATGGATCACCATGTTGTAGCCTAGGAGTCGCGTGAGGGGCAACGTAACCCCTCCCCATCCTTGATGCTGCCAAAATTAAATAATTTCGAGAAGGCGCGTGTGGAGATTGAATATTAAATCTGTTGTAGAAAACGGGGATATATGAGCGCAAGCAGCACGCACGGTCGATCGCGCGAACCATCTGCCATACAGATAAACGAGCCCTATACACCAACTCTCCCCAGCCTCCTGTAGACCAACAACACAGATGCTTGCAAGGCAAGCCCTTAAAAGCATACCCCGGCCTCAGTTTGCACATCCACAATCTCAAATAGTAGGCTACCATGTAAAATGAGGGGGATATTTTGAAAGGCCTATGAACAATTTCATGCCATATTTGAAATTACACTTAAAGGGAAAAATATGGTAATATAATATTCAACAAGAATTTGAATAATCTAAAGAATGACATTTGAAGAAAAAACACTACTTGAAAAATGTGTGATTGTCGTGACCTTAGCCAAGGATCCCTCTGCTCTTGCTGCCATAATATAAAATGAAATATTTATAAAGACCCTTGTTGAGTTAGTCATTTTTCTGGAAAGACAGACCATTGCTGACTGTCCGGCAGTCGCTTTACTCTCATTCTCTCTCTGCCATTGTACGACACATCTCTGATCATAAATCATATGTTTTTCTCTAGCCTACTCAAATTAAACACTGTCCCTCATAAGTGTCCGTCTATAACATAACTAGTTTAGAAATGAACAGAAGAGGAAACCCTACCTTCCACTCTCCCGCTACAGCAAAGGGCTTTTAATATCCACCCGTGGCATTGCTATACGGGATCCTTGGGATGTACAGCTCTGACGTCACCCCTTGAATTTGAAATCTGATTGAGGTTCAGCCTAACTGGTAAGGATTACGGTTAATTTTAGGGTTAGGGTAAGGGTGGGGGTTACGATTAGGGTTAGATTTTAGGGTGTGGACGTCCCAATGATTAGGAATAGCACTTACCTTTCTAACAAGGGAGTACCCCACCACATGAGACAGGACCACACTGTGACCGAAGTATCGCTCATGCAATGGCAGAAGAGGAATCCCCGGCCTTGTCCAATGAAATGACTCCTAGGAATTGGGAGACAACCCTCTATGAATACGGACACATTCGGGTGATGGGTTGTTGAATAAACGCGCCCCCAGCTTCATCTAATTCGTTTTGATGTGTGTTTTTAACCAATCCATGTTTTGCTGTTGATCTGTGCTTTCACTCTTGTTCAGGGTATTTCTGAAAGCCTTCTGGAAAGCATCGGAGTCTGCTCTAAGCCACACCTTACACCAAAATACTGCACCTCCCAGAATTCCCCCTTTCATTTTTCACGCAGTTGGCTTTTTATAGGTGCGTTCACTTCGATGTAACGTTTACTATGTTGCGGAACGGTTTGTACTGAACGACACGTCTCCCCAAAACGTTGTTGCACGTTCTTGAACAAACTTTGAGGTCCGTTTTCTCCCGTTTGGTGGGTGTGGCAAGGTGTGGCTTTAAGCAACGAGTGACGTATTTAAAGGACCTTGGCCGCGTTCCCTCCCCGTTTTTCAACTGGTCGTTCAGTACAGTACCGTTTCCTGAACTCCAGAACGTAAAAACGTGCTCAACGCAGCATTAGTTATCAGCCTGTATAGCTCATCTGTAGACTTCAAAAGAGATGGTGACAAGATGATAATTGTTTCATGAATAATAGATTATTATGGTAAACAAAATAATTTGTCTTGCATGATGCTGAAAATGATCATAAATGCTGTTCAAAAAAGTAATTAGTCTACCTTCATTATATACAGTGCATTCGGAAAGTACACAGACCCCTTGACTTTTTCCACATTTTGTTACGTTACTGCCTTATTCTAAAATGCATTAAAATAAATAATTTTCCTCATCAATCTACACACAATAACCGATAATGACAAACCGAAAACAGGTTTTTAGACATTTTTGAAAATGTATTAAAAATAAAAAACATAAATACCTTATTACATAGATATTCAGACCCTTTGCTATGAGACTCGAAATTGAGCTCAGGTGCATCCTGTTTCCATTGATCATCCTTGAGATGTTTCTACAACTTGATTGGGGTCCATCTGTGGTAAATTCAATTGATTGGACATGATTTGGAAAGGCACACACCTGTCTATATAAGGTCCCACAGTTGACAGTGCATGTCAGAGCAAAAACCAAGCAATGAGGTCGAAGAAATTGTCCGTAGAGCTCTGAGACAGGATTGTGTCGAAACACAGATCTGAGAAGGGTACCAAAAAATGTCTGCAGCATTGAAGGTCCCCAGGAACACAGTGGCTTCCATCTTTCTTAAATGGAAGAAGTTTGGAACCACCAAGACTCTTCCTAGAGCTGGCCAGGCCAAACTGAACATTCGGATGAGAAGGGATACTGCTCTTTTGCACACCAGGATTTCTACTTGCACATCATCATCTGCACATCTATCACTCCAGTGTAAAATGCTAAATTGTAATTACTTCGCCACTATAGCTTATTTATTGCCTTATCTCCTTCCTTCATTTGCACACACTGTATATAGACTTTTCTATTGTGCTATTGACTGTACGTTTCTTTATCCCATGTGTTGTTTTTGTCGCACTGCTTTGCTTTATTTTGGCCAGGTCACAGTTGTAAATGAGAACTTGTTCTCAACTGGCCTACCTGGTTAAATAAAGGTGAAATAAAAAATATAGAATTTTTTTTTTTTAAGTGACCAAGAACCCGATGGTCACTCTGACAGAGCTCCAGAGTTCCTCTGTGGAGATGGGAGAATCTTCCAGGTCAACCATCTCTGCAGCACTCCACCAATCAGGCCTTTATGGTAGAGAGGCCAGACAGAAGCCACTCCTCAGTAAAAGGCTCATGACAGCCCGCTTAGAGTTTGCCAAAAGGCACTCAAAGGACTCTCAGACCATGAGAAACAAGATTCTCTGGTCTGATGAAACCAAAATTGAACTCTTTGGCCTGAATGCCAAGTGTCACATCTGGAGGAAACTTGGCAACATCCCTACGGTGAAGCATGGTGGTGGCAGCATCATACTATGGCAATGTTTTTCAGTGGCAGGGACTGGGAGACTAGTCAGTTTTGAAGGAAAGATGAACGGAGCAAAGTACAGAGAGATCCTTGATGAAAACCTGCTCCAGAGCACTCATTACCTCAGACTGGGGCGAAGGATCACCTTCCAACAGGAAAAAGACCCTAATCACACAGCCAAGACAACGCAGGACTGGCTTCGGGACAAGTCTCTGAATGACCTTGAGTGGCCCAGCCAGAGCCCGGACTTGAACCCGATCGAACATCTCTGGAGAGACCTGAAAATAGCTGTGCAGCAACGCTCCCCATCCAACCTGAGTTGAGCTTGAGAGGATCAACAGAGAAGAATGGGAGAAACTCCCCAAATACAGGTGTGCCAAGCTTGCAGCGTCATATCCAAGAAGACTCGAGGCTGTAATCGCTGCCAAAGGTGCTTCAACAAAGCACTGAGTAAAGGGTCTGAATACTCATCTATTTAATTTTATACATTTGCAAACATTAAAAAAAAAACGTTTTTGCTTTGTCCTTACGGGGTATTGTGTGTAGATTGATGAGGGGGAAAAAATATTGAATCAATTTTAGAATAAGGCTGTAACGTAACAAAATGTGGAAAGAGGGAAGAGGTCTGAATCCACTGTAGTTATAGATCCCTGCCCTGTTCACAGATGAGCACACATACAGAAGACTGAATTCCTGAAACAGTTAAGTGTGTGTGTGTGAGAGAGAGAGAGAGAGAGAGAGAGAGAGAGAGAGAGAGAGAGAGAGAGAGAGAGAGAATGCGTTTGATAATTTAATGCATATGTGTGTGCTCATCTGTGTCTGGCTTCCAGCGGGTTTATTTTTATTTTTAAATACTGTATGTTACATTTCAAAAACCCTCCCGCACATGGCCCTAAAAAGGATGCCTGGGCCATCCTCACACTGTTGCTCCTACGGTACTAATCTACTGTACATTCTTAAAAGTAAAGGTGCAAGTTGGAACCAAATAAGGTTCTTGAGAGCAATGCCATAGGGGAACCATTTTAGGGTCTCTGAAGAACCATAAATGGGATGGTTCTTTGAAGAACCATAAAAAAATCCAAAACAAGAAATGTTTCGGCCCTCCAGGACCACATTTTAATAGCCCTGCTATAAGGTTTTAAGCCTTATTTGCATATTTCCCAGGGTGCCTTTTGAGTGAACCTTAGAGTTACCAGTACCACTAATGACTGTGTTTGCTAGTGACAGAGACATTGTTGTTTCATTCACTCACTATTAATCCTGTGGTCCTTACCATGTTGTCATTCAAATTGTATTATTTAAGACAATACATATTTTATGAGTTGTTCTTTTTTTAGGGCTCAGTTTTGTACAGTGGCCTCAAAAAAATCTAAGTTTACAGGCCACATCGGTCCTGCAAGGCAGATTATGCTGTTTGCAAAGTGATGTGTAATTCCTATTGGAATCCAGCCTGAGTGGGGATATCCAACATTCTGAGTTGTTATTCACCTTCAACCTGCATTCAGAATGACTGCCAGGGTTAGGAAGACTAAGACACGAGAATATCTAAACTAGAACAACTATTTCAGTAACGGGTGGAATAAATCCAGCTAACAAATTGGAATAGTTTAGAAAAATGTATGTTATTTATATGTGAGTAGTATACGATTAATTAATCAATCAATGTATATGCAAAAACATATATATTGAAAATCAAACAATTCTAAAAATCAACCTGCAACAGAGCATGCTGAGAAATACGGATAATGATGGGCATGGTTTTGGTTCTACTCTGATTATTAACACCAACACTTTGATTATGTTACACCACAGAGTGTTAATTGAACTCTTTACAGTGTTAATTTACCTCCTGAATCAACACTTGAAATGTTACACGGAAAAATCAACACCAGTTAACACTGGCCAATTTGCTGTATGCTATGAAAGGGACACATCTGCAGGATTACATACATTCAAGAACCTTTTAGAATTCTGAAGAACCATAGATGCCATGTCAAGAACCTTGCACTTAAGAGCTGAGGAAGAACCATTTAAGAAGCTTACTTTTCAGTGTAGTGAACACCTTTTAAGCTCTGCCCAAGCAAGGCATTTGATTGGTTTGACGTGTTGCGAGGCGTCACTGGTTTCCACCCCTTTGTAGCTTATTCTGCCATATACTTCACCAGGTTTTCCGATTAGGGAAACCTTGTTAACGACGAGGCTAGGAGTTGTCATGTGACAGGTCAGGCCTTAACTGGTAAAACTGACAACAACAGAGGCGTCCGGTGAACTGTGACCCCAGAGAGCCTAATCTCTGACCACAACCCTGGATGCCCTCTCTCTGCTTTCCACCAGTTCAAACTCGGCCTGAGACACTGAAGAGTATGTGTCCCAAATGACACTCTATTCCCTATATAGTGTACTACACTCTTAGAAAAAAGGGTTCCATAAAGGTTCTTCAGCTGTCCACATAAGATAACCCTTTTTGGTTCCAGGTAGAGTCCTTTTTGGTTCCAGGTAGAACTATTTTTGGGTTCCATGTGGAATCCTCTTTGGAAAGGGTTTTACAAAGGGTTCGTCCAGTAACCAAAAGGGTTATCCTATGGGGACAGCTGAAGAACCCTTTTTTTCTAAGACTGTAGTGAACCTCCACTCTTCCCAGTTACAGAGAACTAGCAGATATAGACAGATCAAAGGAGAGGAGAGATAACAGGGTGAAAAATGAGAGAGTAGAATCTGATTCCCCTCATTACAACAACAGCGGCCCTGCAGTGATCATTTGTGTGCTACAAATTTCACCCTATTCTATAGTGGACTACTTTTGAACAGAGCCCTAGGAGCCCTGGTCAAAAGTAGTGCACTATAAAGGGATTAGGGGGCCATTTGGAGCATAAACAATGTTTTTGTCTCTGATCATGTAATCAATAGGAAAATAACAAGATTAAATAATCTGGTTTTCCCAAAATAGGTTTTTATTTTAACAGCTGTTGTTTAGACAGCGTTTCGACCGACAATATACAAAAAAGTTGAAAAATAGGAAATATGTAAACATATACTGTATGTATCTATGTACAATTGTACATCATAAGTTAGATATGTAAATAAAATAGATATAGATACTTTTTTTATACACAAACAAGGTACAGACCCTGAGATAAACTATCCCAATGTGGGATTTAAAGTATGTAGTTAAACAATCCCCAACAGACATTCCACTGCCCCCCAAGGAAGACTAATAGATGGTACAAGAGCAAGACTGTATACATTACTTTTTGCAACTTTCCATTACTATGTATTGCTACAGAAATACTTGTAACTCTTAGCTTGACAGAGCCTATGCCAACATAGTGGCAATACAAGATAACAGTTGAAACAGGCTCCACAATTCACATTTAACTTAGGCTTCTTTGCTTTCATGGAGGTAAGATAAACAATCTAGAATACCTAAGACATTACAATCCCTTCTCTGTGCTTGGCATGCTGTGTACTACTGAATATGTGACATAAATGGTTTGTTGGATCGTTCTGTGCTCCTGTAGGACAAGTCTATGACTCTGACTGACAGTGGTTATTCCATTGATAGAATAAGAATGGATTCTGATTGTAAAGACCGCTCCAGTTATATAGGTTCTTCCAGGTGTCTCACCTGAGGCACAGCCTGTCTGTTGACTCTGAGTGATTTTCTGTTGTACCACAAAGAGATGTTATGGAACATCACCATCTAATGTTCCATCTGTTCCAATTGGAAACCCTCTAGACTTCAGTTATAGCTGGTGTAGTGGGACTGAAGCTTTAGGTTCTCCTTTTCCTCGCTGTACATTTCTTCTTCCCACTCCTCGTCCTCCTCGTCATCCTCGCTGTCTGACTCCTCGTAGAAGCTGATGGTGGCCTGGACAGGGAAGTTCCTCAGGAGAGCCTCTCCGTCGCTGTACAGGTAGTCAAACGACTTGGACTTGGGCCAGAATAGTCTGTGGTGGGAAGAATAAAGAAACGTTACCAAAACTGATACCTTTCCCATTAGTCTGAGAATGAAAACACGTAGACAGAAGTGTGTGGTAGAAGGAATAAAGAAATGTTAACACACCGACCCCTTGGAATAGCTTCAGACTGAAAACAGACACGCACTAAAGGCCAAATCCTAACTTGAGATCCGCAAATGCAATTCTTGACTTTCAAGTAAATCATGCTGTGGTGAGAATGAGAGATTATATATCTCAAATTATAATTTGACCCCAAGTGATACGGATATATTATCTGTATCGTCACATTAAAACTGTTTTGGAGCAGGAGTGTAGCCTATTGGGACTTGGTACTGACCTGACAGGGTGCTGGAAGGACTGGGACTTCCCATTGAATGGGAAGAGACCTGGAGCTGCAGCGGTGGAGTCTGAAGGTCTGGAGTAAGGCTGTAAATACACAGAGAGAGAGAGAATTAGGTGTTAATCTACCACACTGTCCTGTCAAAACACAAATCCACAAACACAAAATGCCCTGCTATCATAACCACCACCTGGACCTCCTCCTGTCCTGCATTATTTCACCCTACTGAAAGACAGAAACACAAATCCACAAACACCCATCTTGACCTGACCTCCTGTCCTATCAAAACCAACACCAGCGTCAGCGCCAACCACACCACACAAGGTACTGCCAGCTGGAGTTGGGTGCCAAACTAGGGAAGTCATAAGAGGTGTTTGCTGTGTGTGAAGTACCTTCTCTCTCCCTCTCGCTCTATCATGACAACCCTCCCTGAGGTGTCCAGTTTAGTGTTTTTCCGGCGAACAGCAGGAAAGTGCTAATCTAGTAGGATATCTGGAGGGCACTACTCTCTGGCTGTTGCCTTCGTCCCAAGTGGCACCCTATTTCCGATATAGTGCACAACCTTTTGACCAGAGCCCTATGGGCCCTGGTCAAAAGAAATGCACTAAATAGGGAATAGGGTGCCATTTGGGATGCAGACAGTTAGTAGGGCCATATGGTGCTGCGGGTCAGTCTGTCAGGGTGCAACACACATGCCTTCTCACCCTCTGAGCCTCAGTTGATTGGCTCAGTGACAGGAAAACAGCTAAGCACTCACACCTTCTGCTCTGCAACAATGCTGCTAATGGTAATACTGCCCTCCCTCTCTCCCTCCATTCCTCTACAGGACTGTCTGACTGTCTCCTGCCTGGCCCTGGACACTGCCTTAAATGCTGTCCTGCAGCTCCTCTCTCGCTTCAATCAAAATGATACACAAATACACAGGCACTATCTTCCATTCTATGTGAAATGAAATGCCAGACTTTCACTGCTTTTCTCGACTTTCATATTTTCCTGTATATAAAACTGGTGACCTACATTTGAGGTGGTCTAAGTAGCCCATATTGAACAAACCTAATATAAAAAACTGCAACACAACAGAAAAGACAAGAGCTTTAGGGCTAATATAAACTTACACATGACTGTCTGCTTCTCTGGCATCCCCTTCCCATATCCTTCTTGGTCGTGAGCCAAGGTCTCCATAGTGAAGCATAACTGCAGAGAGAAAGGCCGTGCAGAATGGTTGTAGTGTCAATCAAACAGAGATCATTAACATACTAAGGGATGTGGAAGGAAAACGTGCTCTGAATAATTACATGTGCATGCTGGTATGAATTCACCCTACTGTACGAGCTTAAGTTAGATAACATTATTGTCTCCACATAAAAATAATGTTATTCAATGTAAAATAATAGACTTTCCTTTTGGAATATTACTGAAAAGGCTATTGTGTGGTGCCATAATAAAGCACATTTTACGAGTCAATATAGCTCTACACTTATTATATAAAGACATTATTGTTACATTATATCACCATCTAAAGCGCTATATATAATTCCTGGAATATTCTGTGATCTTATTTGGAGCGCTTACCTGTCATTTGTCTGCGGACGAGTGTCCATCCCTACCGGGCGCGGAGTAACAACGAAGGGCGTCTGTTTGACGATCAGACATGCGGTACTCATTTCTGTAGCTGGTATCCCTCCAATACTATACTGAACAACGATATTCCCTTTGCGGTAAACGCGGCGATATCTGCTCTGCTATGGCTTAAATAGGCGGCGAGCTACTATCGGTGCGCTTCCGTCCCGTGGCACGCCTACACTGAGAAGTAGAGATGGATGTCCAACTGGCCACAACGCCCGCGGTTTATAAAGACCTCTAGATCTGGAGGGGGTGTGGGAGGAGTTGACCTGCCAAATGACCATTGGTAGGGGGGCGAGATAAACCTCAGTGGGGGCGAGCCTGTCTGCCAAATGATTGGGGGTCAGGGCAATTTGTTGTGAAGAGTTCTCCAGTTGTCCAAACAGTGGCCCGCAGCGAGAGGGTGAGAAATCTGGTACCGCAGGGTTATTGGAAAAACACAGAGGAGGAAAGAGAGACACCATCTGTGAGAAAGACAGCGGGGACAAATAACGGGGAGCCTCCTATTGTTTACTAATTAACGAAAAACAGAGTTTGAGCAGCCATCGAATTGGGCAAAGAATAGGCCCGCCAAGCAGAGAGAATTCTAACACCAATAGACAGAGCAGTGTCTGAATTCCCAATGCACTCATATACCGCATCCTTATGTAGTCTTAGTTTTGGTATTATTACTTTTAATCTGAAACTATATTTAGTCTATATTAGCTAAATCCCTGTAGCCTAAATCATATAGGCAGAGGGCGTCAACAATGTTTATCCTACAACTAATCTGTTATCAGGATAATCTACAGTTTATAATTATAAATCACTTGTCTTGAAGGATATCAACAACACAACACAGTTTTCTAATGTGACATGGACTCTGATATGCCAGAGCCTATAGTTTATTTATATACAGTACCAGTCAAACGTTTGGACACACCTACTAATTCCAGGAGGTTTCTTTATTTGTACTATTCTCTACATTGTATAATAATAGTGAAGACATCAAAACTATAAAATAACACACATGGAATTATGTAGTAACCAAAAAAGTGTTAAACAAATCAAAATATATTTTATATTTGAGATTCTTCAAATTAGCCACCCTTTT
The DNA here is from genome assembly GCA_030435695.1 of Brachymystax lenok tsinlingensis. NCBI lineage: Eukaryota > Metazoa > Chordata > Actinopteri > Salmoniformes > Salmonidae > Brachymystax > Brachymystax lenok. The sequence goes on along the minus strand of CM059792.1, from coordinate 642,583 downwards.
CCTTGATGACAGCTTTGCACACTCTTGACATTCTCTCAACCAGCTTCATGAGGCTTCATAACCGCAGGGTTATTGGAAAAACACAGAGGAGGAAAGAGAGACACCATCTGTGAGAAAGACAGCGGGGACAAATAACGGGGAGTCTCCTATTGTTTACTAATTAACGAAAATCTTGGTAATCGAACCGCGTTGTCTTCCTCTGTTTGCAATCACAAGGGTCCCAGGAACACAAAGAATGGTTGTTTTGTTCGATAAAGTCCTTCTATATATCCCAAAAAGTATGTTTAGTTGGCGCCATAGAGTTCTGTAATCCAGTTGTTCAACATGCAGACAAATAAATCCCCAAAGTACCGGTAAAGTTCATCCTAACAAGTCAAACAATGTTTCTAATTAATCCTCAGCTTGTCAAATATCTAAATAAATGATAATATTTCAGACGGAGAATAGTATGTTCAATAGGAAAGAAAAAATAACGAAAAGCGCACACACAGTCACACATGTAAAACAGTAGTGTCTGTTTCAACAGACACTTGGCAAAACTTCTTATACTTGTTCGTTTTTCAAAAAACAAGCCTGAAACCATGTCTAAAGACTGTTGACATCTAGTGGAAGCCATAGAAACTGCAATCTGTGAGCTAATTCCCTCTATAGTCAATAGCAAGTCAATGAAAAAACTGTGACATAAAAAAAAACATTTTATGGATGGATTTTCCTCGGGTTTTCTCCTGCCATATCAGTTCTGTTATACTCACATACATAATTTTAACAGTTTTAGAAACTTCGGAGTGTTTTCTATCCAATACTACCATGCATATCCTAGCTTCTGGGCCTGAGTAACAGGCAGTTTACTTTGGGCACGTCAGACTCTCCGTACTTCCGAACACTGCCCCCTAGCCCTAAGAGGTTCATGCGTTTGAGCCAATCAGTTGTGTTATGACAAGGTAGGGGTAGTAAACAGAATATAGCCCTATTTGGTAAAAGACCAAGTCCATATTATGACAAGAACAGCTCAAATAAGCAAAGAGAAACGACAGTCCACCATTACTTTAAGACATGAAGGTCAGCCAATCCGGAATATTGAAAGTTTCTTCAAGTGCAGTCGCAAAACTGTCAAGCGCTATGATGAAACTAGCTCTCAAGAGGACTGCCACAGGAAATGAATACCCAGAGTTACCTCTGCTGCAGAGGATAAGTTCATTAGAGTTAACTACACCTCATATTGCAGCTAAAATAAATGCTTCACAGAGTTCAAGTAAGAGACACATCTCAACATCAACTGTTCAGAGAAGACTGTGTGAATCAGGCCTTCATGGTCGAATTGCTGCAAAGAAACCACTACTAAAGGACATCAATAAGAAGAAGAGACTTGCTTGGGCCAAGAAACACGAGCAATGGACATTAGACCGGTGGAAATCTGTCCTTTGGTCTGATGAGTCCAAATTTGAGATTTTTGGTTCCAACCGCCGTGTCTTTGTGAGACGCAGAGTAGGTGAATGGATGATCTCTGAAAGTGTGGTTACCACCGTGAAGCATGGAGGAGGAGGTATGAGGGTGTGGGGTTGCTTTGCTGGTGACACAGTCAGTGATTTATTTAGAATCCAAGACACACTTAACCAGCATGGCTACCCAAGCATTCTGCAGCGATACGCCATCCCATCTGGTTTGCGTTTAGTGAGTCTATCATATCACAGGACAATGACCCAAAACACACCTCCAGGTTGTGTAAGGGCTATTTGACCAAGAAGGAGAGTGATGTAGCGCTGCATTAGATGACTTGGCCTCCACCATCACCTGACCTCAACCCAATTGAGATGGTTTTGGATGAGTTGGACGGCAGAGTGAAGGAAAAGCAGCCAACAAGTGCTCAGCATATGTGGGAACTCCTTCAAGACTGTTGGAAAATAATTCCAGGTGAAGCTGGTTGAGAGAATGCCAAGAGTGTGCAAAGCATCAAGGCAAAGGGTGGTTTCTTTGAAGAATCAAATTTTAAAATATATTTTGATTTGTTTAACAATTTTACGGGCTCCTTACCAATTGTGCTATTGTGTGTGTTTTTTTGTGTTATTTGTAACTTATTTTTCACATAATGTTTCTGCCACCGTCTCTTATGACCGAAAAGAGCTTCTGGATATCAGGACAGCGATTACTCACCTTGTACTGGACAAATAATTTTTCTTTAGCGAGTCAGACCCAAATGATTTACTTCAGACACCTGACAAGGTCCAAATCCCCGTCATTCACATGAAGAAGAGACGGAGATATCGGGACGTAGGTCGGGGTGCCTTGTAAGGATCCGACGCCGAGTGAGTAATCCCCCTCTACCATCAGTCCTATTAGCCAACATGCAATCATTGGATAACAACATGGATGAGCTCTGATCAAGACTATCTTACCAACGGGACATAAAAAACGGTAATATCTTATGTTTCACAGAGTCGTGGCTGAACAATGACATGGATAACATAGAGCTGGCTGGGTTTTCGGTCCATCGGCAAGATAGAACAGCTGCCTCCGGTAAGACAAGGGATGGCAGTCTGTCTATTTGTAAATAACAGCTGGTGCACAAAATCTAACAATAAGGAAGTTTTGAGGTTTTGCTCACCTGAGGTTGAGTATCTCATGATAAGCTGTAGACCACACTATTTACTAAGATAGTTTTCATCTACCGTTGAAGTTGGAAGTTTACATACACTTGGAGTCATTAATACTCGTTTTTCAACCACAAACTATAGTTTTGGCAAGTCGGTTAGGACATCTACTTTGTGCATGCCACAAGTAATTTTTCCAACAATTGTTTACAGACAGATTATTTCACTTATAATTCACTGTATCACAATTCCAGTGGGCCAGAAGTTTACATACACTAAGTTGACTGTGCCTTTAAACAACTTGGAAAATTCCAGAAAATGATGTCATGGCTTTAGAAGCTTCTGATAGGCTATTTGACATAATTTGAGTCAAATGGAGGTGTACCTGTTGATGTATTTCAAGACCTACCTTCAAACTCAGTGCCTCTTTGCTTGACGTCATGGGAAAATATAAAGAAATCAGCCAAGACCTCAGAAAAGAAATTGTAGACCTCCACAAGTCTGGTTCATCCTTGGGAGCAATTTCCAAATGCCTGAAGGAACCACGTTCATCTGCACAAACAATGGTTTGCAAGTATAAACACCATGGGACCACGCAGCCGTCATATCGCTCAGGAAGGAGACACGTTCTGTCTCCTAGAGATGAACGTACTTTGGTGCGAAAAGTGCAAATCAATCCCAGAACAGCAGGAAAGGACCTTGTGAAGATGCTGGAGGAAACAGGTACAAAAGTATCTATATCCACAGTAAAACAAGTCATATATCGACAAGGAAGAAGCCACTGCTCCAAAACCGCCATAAAAAAAGCCAGACTACGATTTGCAGCTGCACATGGGGACAAAGATCGTACTTTTTTGGGAGAAATGTCCTCTGGTCTGATGAAACAAAAATAGAACTGTTTGGCCATAATGACCATCGTTATGTTTGGAGGAAAAATGGGGAGGCTTGCAAGCTGAAGAACACCATCCCAACTGTGAAGCACAGGGGTGGCAGCATCATGTTGTGGGGGTGCTTTGCTGCAGGAGGGACTGGTGCACTTCACAAAATAGATGGCATCATGAGGAGGTAAAATTATGTGGATATATTGAAGCAACATCTCAAGACATCAGTCAGAAAGTTAAAGCTTGGTTGCAAATGGATCCTCCAAATGGACAATGACCCCAAGCATACTTCCAAAGTTGTGGCAAAATGGTTTAAGGACAACAAAGTCAAGGTATTGGAGTGGCCATAACAAAGCCCTGACCTCAATCTTATAGAAAATGTGTGGGCAGAACTGAAAAAGCGTGTGCGAGCAAGGAGGCCTATACACCTGACTCAGTTACACCAGCTCTGTCAGGAGGAATGGGACAAAATTCACCCAATTTATTGTGGGAAGCTTGTGGAAGGCTACCCAAAACGTTTGACCCAAGTTAAACAATTTAAAGGCAATGCTACCAAATACTAATTGAGTGTATGTAAACTTCTGACCCACTGGGAATGTGATGAAAGAAATCAAGCTGAAATAAATAATTCTCTCTACTCTTATTCTGAGAGTTATTCTATATTTCACATTCTAAAAATAAAGTGGTGATCCTAACTGACGTAAAACAGGGAATTTTTACTAGGATTAAATGTCAGGATTTGTGAACATTTTAGTTTAAATGTATTTGGCTAAGGTGTATGTAAACTTCCGACTTCAAATGTAAAAAAAATATATATATATATAAGGCTTTCTGTCGTTATCAAACATTTTCCCTGTAATTGTCAAAGTAGCCCTATTCAAACCCAATCGTGTTTTCCTGAGCGCACGCGTCACAGCCTCTCCAGGTGTGAGAATCCTCACCGCCGTGTTCTAATGGTCCTAATGGTCCTAATGGCCGCGTGATGGACTCTGCTGCTACGGCTTCCTTTGGAAAAGCAAACCTTGAGCCCAGCAGCTCCCGTCGACACGGCAAACTGGCGCAAACGGAACAAATGGATAGGGACATGCGGAGTTATACCATTACACAGAACACTCAAACGCGCTATCAGCGTAACCAGTCGATAATTATCAGGAGGACACTATCTATTCAACTTGCAGCATGCACAACACATATTTGGATTGATTGCGGAAATTACATTATAATGATTACTTACGAATTCCCGTTAAACACACAGAAAACAGTGACATGATTGGCCTACAGGCAATGCTTGAGAAATTAAAGTCTATCTGTCCAAAATCTAGGATATAAACATGAATTAAACACCGTTTTTTTACACCTTGGGACCTCCCTACCCTAAACCCTAACCTTACCCTAATCCTAATCCTAACCATAACTATTTCCTAACCTAAACCCTTACCTTAACCATTTTACATTTCAACTTCAATGGGGGGTAGGGACATCCCAAGGACCGTGGATAGCAAGGACCTAACATCTAGGGGAGAAACTAAATTAAACTTCAATAGACATTTCGAAAAATAATAATTGCATGCTTATCATGGTAACACATTTGGCCATGATTTACAAATACATTGTGACAAGATATGATTTGGACTTGATTTAGTAATATCCAATACAAGGAAAGGGATTGTCTTTTCTCACTAACAACAGTCAGCAGATGAATACAAGAGCAAAGAAAAAGACTCATCCAACAGGCTCCAAAGGCCACACAAAAGTATTCTGGATAATTTATTGGATCTTTCTATTCTATTCTATGAAGATTCTCAGAGGATGACTAAGGTCTTGACCAGAACAGCGAGACTATAGTTGACTTCTTTAACAAATTGTAGACAGACTCATCCATCAGACATCCTAAAGTATTCTGGATAATTTATTGGATATTTATATTCTATTCTAAGAAAATTCTTAGAGGATGATTAGAAGGTTGTGACCAGAAAAAAACAGACTATGGCCGACTGACTTGTACTAAAGCGCTGTTAAACAAATCCAACAGTCATCCGGAAGTATTCCAGATCATTTATTGTCTCTTTCTATTCTAAGAAGATTAGAATGTGTTCTAGAAGGCTGGAAGATCATCAGCAGAACAGGCTGTGGCCAAGTCGCCTGACAACAAATAGTACAAACTTTTAGACAAAAGCTGTCCAGACATCCAAATGTCTGATCTCTAAAATAGAGCCTTACAACTACAAGGAATGGCACAGCTTGTTTACTTGGCTCATCTGTGTGTGTGTGTGTGTGTCCCACTGTTTTCACATTTGCTGATAGATAGTAGAGGCACAGAGAACCCCCTCCCTTCTCCTCCCCAAAAGCCTCTCGCTCCCCCATGGTGTGGAATGCCAGTAATTGGCGACCAACTGCTCTTTTGTCTTATGTACATATGTTTCTTTCACAAGGTCAATAGGACCCTTATCTAGGCCAAACTTAAAATAAGTGTGGTGGTGGTGATAACATTTTGAGCTAAACAAAGCTTAGGATACTTACATAATCCTCTCGGTCCCTTTTGGGGACTTTGGGGCAGGCAGGCTAAATAAAAACACATCAGATTGCTGTGAACCTTGGCCTTGTAGACCGGTAGCCTTGGCTAGAATGAGTTCAGGGATGTCTTGGTATCTGGGTTGGCTTGGCATGGAGAGAAAGTGGGTAGTTTGAGCTCTATGGCTTCAGATATAGTGAGAGTAATGTGGAAAGTGAGCTCACCAACAACACTGATCTGCTTTTATGGAGCGGTCTAATATGGTAGTTAGTTACATAGGCAGGTTGCAAGTAATTACATGTAACTACAGTGTAATTAGACAAGTTTTAGGAAACATAATATAATGTGAAACCAAAATTATTGTAGACAGAAAATATCCAAGTGTCTTTCTCTAGCTCAGCATATTTGAGCACATCAGTGACTTTTGATGCGCCATGCCTCCAGCCCAGGTCAATTCTATTTTAATTAATTCAATTCAGGGCATGAATTGAAATTCAATTGAAATTCAATAAATTATTTAAAAAGACCACATGAAATAAAATTATATTCATGTTTTGAAAAGTCCACACTGAAAATAACTGTCAATTTTCAATCTCCTGATTTGTCTGAATTGAAATCGATATGACCTGAAACCCAGTTTGTGTGTAACCATAGTGTGTCCCTGCCTCTAGCCCTCCTGACCACACATCACCCCTCTGGCCTCATTACGGGAGGTGTTGGGGTGTCAGGTCAGCCCTCGCCTCCCTCCACTCACACCTCCACAGGCACACTCCAGGGCCCAATTCCCCCCTCTCCAGGGCCCAGTGCCCCTCTCCATAGTGTCAAGAAGCAGTGCGGCTTGGTTGGGTTGTGTTTCAGAAGACGCCTCTCCCGAGTTCGGGAGTTGAAGCGATTAGACAAGACTGTAACTACCAATTGGATACCACAATGTTGGAGAGAAAAAGAATAACAAATAAAAAAGAGACAGTCTCACCCTCAGGAGAAACACATTGCATCTCTCAGAGTTCCCGCATCATCACCTATAGACTAAATCATATCAAAATGTATTTGTCACATGCTTCGTAGACAACAGGTGTAGACTAAAAGTGAAATGCTTACTCACGGGGCATTTTCCAGCAATGCAGAGTTAAAGATAAAGATAAAATACAAGGAATAAATATACAGTGAATAACAATAACTACTAAAAAATAACATGGGTATATACAGGGAGTACCAGTACCGAGTCAATGTGCAGGGCTACAAGGTAATTGAGGTAGCTGTGTACAAAACCTTAGGAACACCTGCTCTTTCCATGACATAGACTGACCAGGTGAATCCAGGTGAAAGATATGATCCCTTATTGATGTCACCTGTTAAATCCACTTCAATCAGTGTAGATGAAGGGGAGGAGACAGGTTAAAGAAGGACTTTCAAGCCTTGTGTCACGTGTCTGGCCTCTAGGTTACCAGGCTGCTCGTTCTGGCGCACACCTGTCACCATCGTTACGCTCACCTGGACTCTATCATTTCCCTGATTACCTTCCCTATATATGTCACTCCCTTTGGTTCCTTCCCCAGGTGTTATTGTTTCTGTTCTGACTTTGTTTAATGTCGGTGCGCTGTTTGTGGTTCTTGTTTTGTTCATTTATTTATTACATGTATTCACTCCCTGAACTTGCTTCCCGACTCTCAGCGCAAATCGTTACACCTTTATACAATTGAGACACGGATTGTGTATGTGTATCATTCAGAGGGTGAATGGGCAAGACAAAATATTTAAGTGCCTTTTGAACAGGGTATGGTAGTAGATGCCAGGCACACCTTTTTGAGTGTGGGAAGAACTGTAACACTGCTGGGTTTTTCACGCTCAACAGTTTCCATATATATCCAGTATATCAATAATGATCCACCACCCACAAGAGATCCAGCCAACTTGACACAACTGTGGGAAGCATTAGAGTCAACATGGGCCAGCATCACTGTGGAACGCTTTCGACACCTTGTCTATGCCACAACAAATTGAGGCTTTTCTGAGGCCAAAAGGGGGTGCAACTCACTAGTAGGAAGGTGTTCCTAATGTTTTGTACGGTGTTTATGTAGGGGTAAAGTGACTAGGCAACAGGATAGATAATAGACTGAGCTGTAGCCGCAGCGTACGTTGAGCAGTAGCAGCAGCAGTGTATGTGGTGAGTGTGAAAGTGTGTGTGTGTTTGAGTGTGTGTGTGGTGTCCGTATGCATGTGTGCACATATTATGTACAGTACCAGACAAAAGTTTGGACACACCTACTCATTCAAGGGTTTTTCTTTATTTAAAATTTTTTCAACATTGTAGAATAATAGTGAAGACATCAAAACTATGAAGTAACACATATGGAATCATGTAGTAACCAAAAAAGTGTTAAGCTCTTCAAAGTAGCCACCCTTTGCCTTGATGACAGCTTTGCACACTCTTGGCATTCTCTCAACCAGCTTCACCAGCTTTTCCAACAGTCTTGAAGGAGTTCCCACATATGCTGAGCACTTATTGGCTGCTATTCTTTCACTCTCCGGTCCAATTCACTCCAAACCCTCTCAATTGGGTTGAGGTCAGGTGATGGCGGAGGCCAGCTCATCTAATGCAGCACTCCATCACTGTGTAACGGTCAAATAGCCGTTACACAGCCTGGAGGTGTGTTTTGGGTCATAGTCCTGTTAAAAAACGAATGATAGTCCCACTAAGCGCAAACCAGAAGGGATGGCGTATCGCTGCAGAATGTTGTGGTAGCCATGCTGGTAAAGTGAGCCTTAAATTCTAAATAAATCACTGACAGTGTCACCAGCAAAGCACCCACACACAATAACACCTCCATGCTTTACGGTGGGAACCTCACATGCGGAGATAATCCGTTCACCTACTCTGCGTCTCAGAAAGACATGGCGGTTGGAACCAAAAATCTCAAATTTGGACTAATCAGACCAAAGGACAGATTTCCACCGGTCTAATGTGTCTTGCTTGTGTTTCTTGTCCCATGCAAGTCTCTTCTTCTTATTGGTGTCTCTTAAGTAGTGGTTTCTTTGCAGTAATCCGACCATGAAGGCCTGATTCCCACAGTCGCCTCTGAACAGTTGATGTTGAGATATGTCTGTTACTTGAACATTTTATTTGGGCTGCAATCTGAGGTGCAGTTAACTCTAATGAGCGTATCCTCTGCAGCAGAGGTAACTCTGGGTCTTCCTTTCCTGTGATGGTTCTCATGAGAGCCAGTTTCATCATAGCGCTTGATGGTTTTTGCGACTGCACTTGAAGAAACTTTCAAAGTTCTTGAAATTTCCCGTATTGACTGAATTTCTTGTCTTTAAGTAATGATGGACTGTCATTTCTCTTTGCTTATCTGAGCTATTTTTGTCATAATATGGACTTGTTCTTTTACCAAATAGGGCTATCTTCTGTATACCACCCCTGCCTTGTTACAACACAACTGATTGGCTCAAACACATTAAGAAAGAATGAAATTCCACAAATTAACTTTTAACAAGGCACAATTGTTAATTTAAATGTATTCCAGGTGACTACCTCATGAAGCTGGTTGAGAGAATGCCAAGATTGTGAAAAGCTGTCAAGGTCAAGGGTGGCTACTTTGAAGAAATATATTTGTATTTGTTTAGCAATTTTTTGGTTACTACATGATTCCATCTGTGTTATTTCATAGTTTTGATGTCTTCACTATTATTCTACAACGTAGAAAATTGTAAAAAATAAAGTAAAAACCCTGGAATGGGTAGGTGTGCCCAATCTTTTGATTGGTACTGTATGTGTGGGTGTTTGTAACTTTTTGAGGATCTGAGGGCCCATGACAAATCTTTTCAGCCTCCTGAGAGGGACGAGGTGCTGTCGTGCCCTCTCAGTGGGTGTGTGTGGACCAATATCGTCCAGGATATTCTTGCCCATGAGTATGGTAGTCACTCTAATCATCTACTCTGAAATGCTACTTTGCCCAGACATGAGTGTTCAAAATACACATTTGTGGTAGAGTTTCTGTACTGACAACCACTCAGAGTACACCCCATAGACGTGCAACTGTGAGAGGTAGTACTAAAGGCAAAATGGGAGCAACAGAAATTAGAGTTCGAGCACAAGGAAAGGGAAAGAAAACGTGGGGAGAGGTAGGACCAACAGAAATTAGAGTTTGAGCAGGCCATTCGGTTAAAACAGATAGAAGAAGTACTGTATGTGCAGCTAGAGATCGAGAACGTAAGCATGCCATTAGATTGAAAGATATATAGATGGAAGCATGCCAAAAAGAGATAGAACTGGAAGCACTTTGAATCAAGTCAGGCCATCTTGTACCCTCAATAGAGGTGGTCGGAACAGCTGGCTTGTACCGCCTTTCAACAAAAAGGAGGTGGACGTATATTTTACTTTGTTTGAGCGCATTACCACATCCCTAAAATGGCCGAGAGAGAGAGAGAGAGAGAGAGAGAGAGAGAGAGAGAGAGAGAGAGAGAGAGAGAGAGAGAGAGAGAGCGCTGTTTCTTCTTGTGGGAGCATAACTCTCTGGTTGGGATTGGTTTATCTCCTCAACAAGATTTTGGATCAGATGTGGATGAACCCATTGTTTCAAAGGGTTTCTGTCTGCACAGCCTGGTCTCATAGAGTAGACATAACATAGTACATGAAATCCGGACCACTCAAATTAGTATAATAACTGTACGTTTGGTATAGTTGTTTAAGACAGAAGGGTGGTTGGTCAGAGTGGATGGGTAGACATAACGTAAATGTTTAGCAACCTAAAGGTTGCATGTTCAAATCTCATCATGGACAACTTCAGCATTTTAGCTAATTAGCAACTTTTCTACTAAAAAGTACTTTTTTGCCACTTTGCGACTACTTAGCATGTTAAGTACCCTTCCCCTGACTTTAACCTTAACCATTTTAGCTAACCCTTCCCTTAACCCTAACCCTTTAACCTAACTCCTAAACTTAACCCTAACCTTAATCCTAACCCCTAGCCTAGTTAATGTTAGCCAGCTAGCTAACATTAGCTACAACAAATTGTAATTTGTAAAATGTCATATTATGAAAATACGTAACATATTGTATGTTTGCAAATTCGTTTTATTTTGTATGAATTGTAATTCTTAACGTCTTAGGGAGTGGCTCCCGAGGTGACGGTTTTGGAGAGCCTGGCGTGCCCAAAGTAAAATGCCTCCCATTCAGGCCCAGAAAATAGGATATGCACATATTAGTACAGAGCTTTTGATGAGTATGGAACACTTGTATATTGATGGATGTTTAATAAGTAAACTTTTGGATTTTGAATTTGGCGCCTTGCATTTCACCTGGTAGTGTCGGGATTGGGGCGCTAGCGCCCCAGCAATCCCCAAGAAGTTAACATATCATACAAGATGGATGATGGACAGCCACAAATTAATACATACCATACAAAACGTAACATATTATACTAAATCAGATTAACGCACAGAATGATATGAAATTCTCTGAGACCAGGTTGCTCTGCAGAGTGTTGATGCTGTTAAGCAGCCTGTGAAGATACTGTGAGACAGTGGGGCATCCCAGTCCTTCATTTTGGAGGGGGTTTTGCCTTTGTCTGACACTTCAGCAACTGATTACAGTGTGTTAATTCAAGGTGTGGAGATGGGGTGCATGGAAGTTCCTTTGTTTAATGTGGAACTTGAGTCTGATCTTGTTTATGGTTCTGTTGTCATAGGAGTGAGGCCTATCCTACCGGTGAATGTGGTCTCATTCATTTTGGGCAACGTTTTGACTGGTGGGAAGGTTGTGCCAAATCCTGTTGTTCGTTTCTAGTTCCGACCATGCAGTAGTATCTAACAAGTAATCTAACAATTTCACAACAACTACCTTATACACACAAGTGTAAAGGAATGAATACAAGTATGTACGTATAAATATATGGATGAGCGATGGCTGACCGGCATAGGCAAGATGCAGTAGATGGTATAGAGTACAGTATATACATCACCTTGAAATCAGACATCAGTCTGCGTTAAGGACAACTTGGTTGCAGGTTGTTTTTCAAGGGTGGGCAGTCCAAAAAGTGTTGTGTTTTTGTGTTTTCTGTTTAGCCATTGTATAGCCCTGGCACACATTTTGTTTTGACTGCACGTTTTTCCATATTGGAGATTAGTTCTGTTTTGGTTCGTCCCAAGGGGATGAGAGTTAGAAAGGTACAAAGATCAACATTTTACCTCTGTTTTTCAAAACTTCTGAGTTTTAGACAGCTATATACACTGAACAAAAATATATACGCAACATGTAAAGTGTTGGTCCCATGTTTCATGAGCTGAAATAAGCTTATTTCTTGCAGATTTTGTGCACAAATTTGTTTACATCCCTGTTAGTGAGCATTTCTCCTTTGCCAAGATAATCCATCCACCTGACAGGTGTGGCATATCCAGAAGCTGATTAAACAGCATGATCATTACACAGGTTCACCTTGTGCTGGAGACAATAAAAGGCCACTCAAAAATGTGCAGTTTTGTCACACAACACAATGCCACAGATGTCTCAAGTTTTGAGGGAGCGTGCAATTGGCATGCTGACTGCAGGAATGTAAACCAGAGCTGTTGCCAAAGAATTGAGTGTTCATTTCTTTACCATAAGCCACTTCCAAAATCCTTTTAGAGAATTTGGCAGTACCTCCAACCAGCCTCACAACCACAGACCACATGTAACCACACCAGCCCGGGACCTACACATCTGAGACAAGCCACCCAGAGCTGAGGAAACTGAGGAGAATTTCTGTCTGTAATAAAGCCCTTTTGTGGGGAAAAAAATATTCTGATTGGCTGGGCCTGGTTCCCCAGTGGGTGGGCCAGTCATGTGAAATCCATAGATTAGGGCATAATTAATTTATTTCAATTGATTGATTTCCATCTATGAACTGTAACTCAGTAAAATATTTGAAAGTGTTGCATTTATAGTTTTGTTCAGTATTATAAAAAAAGGCTATATAAAAAAAGAGTGTCTGTTTTGTCTTGTACAATAGACAGACAATAAAGACCAGGTTTAAATTGGCGAAAACGCATTTAAGTAGCGACGCATTTAAGTTGTGAAATGGGATATGGGATATATATACACTCAGCAAAATCTGAGAGATCTTCATTGTCAAGGTTTTAACACTGTTTCCCATGCTTGTTCAATGAACCACAAACAATTAATGAACATGCACCTGTGGAACGATCGTTAAGACACTAACAGCTTACAGACGATAGGCAATTAAGGTCACAGTTATGAAAACGTAGGACACTAAAGAGGCCTTTCTACTGACTCTGAAAAACACTAAAAAAAGATGCCCAGTGTCCCTGCTCATGTGCGTGAACGTGCTAAAGGCATGCTGCAAGGAGGCATGACGACTGCAGATATGGCCAGAGCAATAAATTGCAATGTCCATACTGTGAGACGCCTAAGACAGCGCTACAGGGAGACAGGACGGGCAGCTGATTGTCCTAGCAGTGGCAGACCATGTGTAACAACACCTGCACAGGATCGGTACATCTAAACTTCACACCTGCAGGACAGGTACAGGATGGCAACAACAACTGCCCGAGATACACCAGGAACGCACAATCCCTAAATGAGTGCTTAGACTGTCCGCAATAGGCTAAGAGAGAATGGACTGAGGGCTTGGACTGAGGACCTCAATCCTATAGAAAATGTGTGGGCATAACTGAAAAAGCGTGTGCGAGCAAGGAGACCTACAAACCTGACTCAGTTCCACCAGCTCTGTCAGGAGGAATAGGCCAACATTCACCCAACTTATTGTGGGAAGGTTGTGGAAGGCTACCCGAAATGTTTGACCCAAGTTAAATAAATTAAAGACAATGCTACCAAATACTAATTGAGTGTATGTAAACTTCTGACCCACTAGGAATGTGATGAAAGAAATCAAGCTGAAATAAATCTATTAATCTGACATTACACATTCTTAAAATAACATGGTGATGCTAACTGACCCAAGACAGGGCATTTTTACTAGTATTAAATGTCAGGATTTGTGAAAAACTGAGTTGAAATGTATTTGGCTAAGGTATATGTAAGCTTCCGACTTCAACTGTATACAAGCAGACACATTTTTTCCAAACTCTGAAAGACTACAACTTGTGTTTGCCGGTGCTTTGTGCTCTGGCCCCCATCCCTTCCCATCCCTTCCCAAACAATCCTTTGGACAAAACCGAAAGAACTGACCAGACGCAATGGCTTCAAGGGATTCCTCTCATCAACACGAGTTTGACGATGAAGGATCTATTAGCTACATGGTGACATTCAACCAGAATATAGTGAAGAGGATTCTAAACAAAGAGTTGGATTTAGCTAACGTTAGAAGCTCAGCTACAGCCGATGCCAGCACCAGGAGGGCAGATGACAAATACGGTGCTTAGATAAGTAAGTTATTTTTCCTGCAAGCCACCTAGTTAGCTAGATAACTTTAGTTTATCTACTGAAACCCATATTGTGTGTTGCTGGGGGGAAATCTAATTGTTTTTCTGTTTGCTAGCTCAGCTAGCTATGTACACTATATATACAAAAGTATGTGGACACCAATTTGTGTTTTCGTTAATTTCAGCCACAACTATTGCTGACAGATGTATAAAAACGAGCACACAGTCATGCAATCTCCATAGACAAACATTGGCAGCAGAATGCCCTTCCTGAAGAGCTCAGTGACTTTCAAAGTGGCATCGTCATAGGATGCCACCTTTCCAACAAGTCAGTTCGTCACATTTCTGCCCTGCTAGAGCTGCCCCGGTCAACTGTAAGTGCTGTTATTGTGAAGTGAAAACATCTAGGAGCAACAACGGCTCAGCCTCAAAGTGGTAGGCCACACAAGCTCACAGACGGGATAGCCGAGTGCTGAAGCGCGTAAAAATCATCTATTCTCGGTTGCAACACTCACCATTGAAGGATTATTCGAATCTATGTGGGTAGCTGAACAGGAAGGATGACTGACATTAGTGAAGGTGAACAGATGTTCACCAAGGGGTATCCCTCTGTCTAGAGTCACTCCGTCTAGAGTGCCTCAACAATTAAGTTAGCTAGCTTAACAACTACTGGTAGCCGTATCTATGACGGTTTTACAATCTGACATCTTTTTTATCTCAATTGTAAAACCTCTTCTCTTTTTAGTCGTATATATGGCTAGCTACTAAACAGCAAGATACAACATTACAATCAGCCACCTAAATCTAGGTTTAACAGCAAACATTAGCGCATAACTGGAATTGGCTAGCTATTTAGTCTGACACCTGCGCCACACCTTGCAGTTTTAACTTGTTAGCAAACGTGTAACATCAGCAACTGTAAATCATTGTACTAGCTAGCTACGTAACATAATTGATGAGGGTTGACATTGGTTATCATCAATCTCACAAAATTATCGGCATGAAGTAATATAGTATTCCAAACAGATAACAGATAATAACAAGTATTGCATATCCAGCAATTTAGCGGGCTAGCTAAGTTTACTACCAAAGAGTGTGAAACAATAATGCAACAATTTACTGTTGTAAATCTCTAAAACTGAAGATTGTTTTACTATAAAAATATTTGCCTAAGCATTCCTGATAGACATGGCTGTAGGTAGATACTGTCTGCTTACCTACATAGGCTCATTTGTAAGGTCTGGTCACTGTGCAACAGTTGAGGTTTTATGCCATATTTCTTTCTATTAGGCTAGATATTGTTGTAAATGTAATCTCTTCTTAAGTTGGACAAGTGACTAGGTATCCCCCTTTCCCTTTTTGTTGCTGCCTGATGATTTTTCATCAAGTCTTAACTATCTTGCCCAACCAATTTGTCTGTGCAACCTTGATATTCCCAAACCAGCAGGTCAAGCAGTAGGACAGAATGGTCTCAGTGAATGATTTATAAAGAGAACCATGATGGTTAGATCAATATAAAAAAGTGCAGTTTCTGTTGGCCTTTCTTAAAAATAGCGTCAGTTCACTAATCCCAGGACAGCTGGTTGTCAATGACTAGCCCAAGGTATTTGTACTCCTCTTCTATTTCAATGGGCTCATCTTTTATCAGTGATGATGTGTGCCTGGTAGTGTTCCTTCCAAAGTCAATCACCATGTCCTTTGATGTATTTAATATTAGATGGGATGACTCACACCAGACAGTAAAATCATTCAGAGCCGGTCCGTGCTCTGTCTCATCCCCTTCAAGAAGACAGACCAAAGCAGTATCGTCAGCATATTTGATCAGGTAGCGCCCTGGGAACCGGCTCCGGCAGCTGTCTGTATACAGTATGTATAGTACTGGTGAAAGAACACTGCCCTGTGGTGTTCCAACTGAAGTAGTGCGCACCTCAGAGAGTGTGTTGCCAACTCGTGCCTGCTGAGACCTATCAGTTAGGCGGTTGGTGTTCCATGTGATAAGCATAGCATCAAGCCCCAAGTCTCCTTTGTCTGTCCGCGAGGACCATCGGATTGATTGTGTTAAATAATGAGGAGAAATCTGTGAACATGATAAGCACATGGGTCTTACTGCCCTCCAAATGCATGTACAGCAGATGTAAGAGCGAGAGGATGACATCTGTCCCTCTCTCTGATCAGTATGCAAATTGGAGGGGAGGTGACTGGTGGTGTTGATTATGTATGCCTTGATGATCTTTTCAAGAGATTTAATCAAGAGAGAGGTAAGAGCGACAGGTCTGTAATCATTTGATGCAGATAGATGAGAGGATTTTGGGACAGGTACAACAATAGATATTTTCCATAGAGATGGAATTTCCAATGTATCCAGGGACCGTTAAAAAAGACAGCAGAAGACACCGCTCAGCTGAGTGGAACAGGGCTTCAAGACAAGACCACTTATGTTATCAGGCCCCGGGCTCTTTCATGCTCTAGTGCTTTTGAACACTCGTTGTACGACTTCCTCATCGATGACAAGCACGCTCTCGGTTGCCATGACATCCTCCTCCAGACAGGCCGGGGGAGCGGGGCGCCCCCTGTATCAAAGTGGGTGAAGAACTTGTTTAGTTAATTGGCTGTAGAGAGGCACACCCTCTCGTCCAGGCAGGGACCTACCTTTGAAGGGGGAGTTTGCCATGTTATTAATGCCCAACCAGATAGACCGAGAGACTCCCTGTAACATTATCTGTTGCACCTTATCCTTGTACTGGCATTTTGCCTTTTTTATCTCTTTGTTCACCTCTCTCTGTACCTCTTTTCTTTGAAGTGGATTCCCGGAGGCCAAGACTTGTTTCTTCTTGTTAAGCACACCTTTCAATTATTTGGTCACCCATGGTTTGTTGTTAGGAAATATCTTATATTTTTTGGGATTCATCTAATCAACACAGAATTCAATATAGCCAGATATTACGTCAGTCAACTCGTTCAGGTCTGTTGATGATTCTTCAAATACAATCCAGGTAATACAAACAAAGCATCCCTGCAATTTATCAATACTGTCATTGTCCCACACCTGTATTTGTTTTTCCACCAGCTTCTCCCTTTTGAGAAACTGTCTATAAGTTGGTGGTAGAAGACCAGTGTTAGGATCTGATCCAGCCAGTGGAGGTCTGGTAGAAGACCAGTGTTAGGACCTTATCCAGTGGAGGTCTGGTAGAAGACCAGTGTTAGGATCTGATCCAGCCAGTGGAGGTCTGGTAGAAGACCAGTGTTAGGATCTGATCCAGCCAGTGGAGGTCTGGTAGAAGACCAGTGTTAGGATCTGATCCAGCCAGTGGAGGTCTGGTAGAAGACCAGTGTTAGGATCTGATCCAGCCAGTGGAGGTCTGGTAGAAGACCAGTGTTAGGATCTGATCCAGCCAATGGAGGTCTGGTACAAGACCAGTGTTAGGATCTGATCCAGCCAATGGAGGTCTGGTACAAGACCAGTGTTAGGATCTGATCCAGTGGAGGTCTGGTACAAGACCAGTGTTAGGATCTGATCCAGCCAGTGGAGGTCTGGTAGAAGACCAGTGTTAGGATCTGATCCAGCCAGTGGAGGTCTGGTAGAAGACCAGTGTTAGGATCTGATCCAGCCAGTGGAGGTCTGGTAGAAGACCAGTGTTAGGATCTGATCCAGCCAGTGGAGGTCTGGCCAAGGATGAATACGCTTTGGGGACCGAGCCATAACATAATTCAATTATCTTATTTTTCCTTGTTAGACAAGTCACATACAGGGTGTAAGTACTCAAAGTGTGCTTGAGATTGAAGCTATTGAAATACCCCATAATGAATTTGGGCACATCAGGGCAGTGACACTGACAGTAGCTCCATACCAGGAGTGCAGATTTTTTTCTCGTAGTTTTACACCATCTATCATTCATCAGAACACAGACTCCTGCTCCGTGCTCTTTACCAGTAGCTTCACTGTCTCTATCCATCCGAGTAATAGTGAATTCGTCACGGGTGAGCTGGGCAACGCCTCCAACAGCCAAGTTTTTCCAAAAAGGCCATCAGACCTCCCTGTATTCATATAGATACCGTGAGGTTGCCCGCAATTCGTCCATTTTCCCCTTAACCTCCGAAGGATCCGCCCCTTCAATTTTCGCCAAAAATGACATGCCCCAAAACAAACTGTAGCTCAAGCCCTGAAGCAAGGATGTGCATATTCTTGGTACCATTTGAATGGAAACACTTTGAAGTTTGTGGAAATGTGAGAAGAATGTAGGAGAATAACACAATAGATCTGGTAAAAGATAATACAAAGAAAAAACCAACCGTTTTTTCTTTTGTACCCTAATCTTTGAAATGCTGAAAAAAAGGTCAGAATTAGGCTGCCTGTGTAAACGCAGCCATAGTCGTTTATCCAGCATCGGTAAAGACATGGTTGTGGTGGTGTTAGCATTTTACACTTTTTGTGGAAGGTACGTAGGGAATCACGCCTTTGTTGGTAAAGGTGTCAACCGAATGGGACCGACTAGCATATTGTTTAGGGACAGTGACAGGACATTGGGAGCTACTTTTGAGAGGAAAGATCAGTCAACAAAGTTCATTTATTTTTTAGGACATGCCCTCACTTCAAATGTCTGTCTATGGGATTCTCAGTAAAATAGGACCCAGATTGCAGTACTGTCGTGGAAAAAATGATCTTCAAATTATGACACTCATACAAGAAACTTGTGAATTCAATAAGACCTTTAATTCAGAGTAATCAAAGGCCGAGCTGTGACCCGGGTCCCAGCTAACTCTGTATAGCAGAGCACAGCCTTTATAGTATTTTCCTTACATTAAATACATAGACCCCTCCCAAAGCTTTACAGCTTCCCATATATCCTGTTTCTATAGGTTCATTGTTACATTGTCTTCTGGCATCCTGTTTTTCCTCAGATCTGTTAATCAGTTCCAGATGACCCTCTGCTGAGCTCCTGTTTTTCCTCAGATCTGTTAATCAGTCCCAGATGGCCTTCCTGCTGACCTCCTGTTTCTTCATGTCCATTTGTTCAACTATTTAGCCTTAGCTATTTTTCTGAGCTCATCAGATATTCTGTTTTAATAAGTCTTATACATTATATATGTTTTTCTGTCTTACTACTTCAAAGTGATCAATCAGAATACTGAAAATGTAATAATTGTAGTGAGTTAATCTCCCACAGTACCTATGGCTTCCACTAGATGTCAACAGTCTTTAGACAGTGTTTGATGACTTTGTCTTGAGTAATAGCTCAATACAGGATGTTTATATCAGTGAAGTGAGGAAGGGATTTCTGTCTTGGACACGAGGGACCCGGGAGCGCGCACCTCGGTATTTTCCTTTTCTATAGTTTAGGATACTATCCGTGTGAAATATAATAGCTAATATAGATAAAAGGGTACCTAAGGGTACATTATAAATTATGTTTGATTTGTTTGGGCAAAGTTGATAGGTATAATTTGAACGCTTTTTCTTCACTGTACAATGGGCGAGTAGACAGTGAATGCTTGGTGGATTATCTGAACATTACGCGCCAACCAAACTGAGATTTATGGATATAAACAATGACTTTTTTAACAAAAGAAACACGAATTGTCTTACTTGGACACTTCGAATTGCCCTCAGCAGAAGATCATCAAAAGGTAAGCAATTTATTTTAGCTCTTTTATGTGTTTTGTGAGACCCGCGCTGGTTATGATTTTATGCTAATGCAGAAAATATGTGAGGTGCTATACTCAAACAATCAAATGTTGTGTTTTCGCAGGAAAACCTTTTTGAAATCTGACAACGCTGTGATATTAACAAGACTCTCAGCTTTGCAACCGTATGCAACACTTGTATTTCCATGAATGTTAAATATTACACATTTTTATTTTGAATTTGGCGCGCTTTGTTTGCTCCGAAAACGATCCCGTTCACTGGATTGGATCCGTAAGAGGTTCAAATTCTTATTTTCCATGACGGCCTAGGAACAGTGGGTTAACTTCTTGGGGATTGCTGGTGCGCTAGCGCCCCAATCCCGACACTACCAGGTGAAATGCAAGGCGCCAAATTCAAAATCCAAAAGTTGAATTATTAAACATCCACCAATATACAAGTGTTCCATACTCATCAAAAGCTGTTTCTTGGCAATATCACAGCATTGTCAGGTTTCAAAAAGGCTTTACGGCTAAAGCAGCACATTTGATTGTTTGAGGGTAGCACCTCACATATTTTTCCCATAGCCATGAATCCATTAGCCATCACGGCACACACATAACACATTTCACAGTGAAAACAAATCAATTACCTGTTGAAGAACTTGAGGTCTTCCTAAGTGTCCAACGAAGACAATCCATGGTTATTTTGTTAGAAAAAGTAAGTATTTTATCCATAAATCTCCATTTGGTTCGCGCATTATAATCAGAAACGATAGCTTCCACTACTCCATTGAAACATGACGAGAACTCGTTCATCTTATACCTATAAACTTGTCCAAGAACAATCAAACATAGTTTTAAATGCATCCTTAGGAACACTTTTACATATATTTACTATTATAAATCAACCGGAATATAAACTGATCGATAAAGACGGTAAAAAAACACACAGCGCGCTTTCTCGGGAGCGCGCGCTACCTACTGTTGACATAAATGAGACACTTCCTGGTTTCCTCTTATTCTCTGGTCTAAAGCATCCAAAATGAAAATGAACACTGTCTCGAGACTGTTGACATCCAGAGGAAGCGATGGGTACTGCATTCATATGCCCTTATATGGGCATTTTCATAAGGGAGGGGTTCCAAATGAGGCACCCTGTGAAAACCAATTTTTACAGGACAGAAATTCCTCTGGGTTTTGCCTGCCATATGCGTTCTGTTTTACTCACAGACATATCCTATTTTCTGGGCCTGAATGGGAGGCATTTTACTTTGGGCACGCCAGGCTCTCCAAAACGGTCACCTCATGTGCCCATCCCCAAGAAGTTAACTGCCTTGTTCAGGGGCAGAACAACAGATATTTTTACCTTGTCAGCTCAGGGATTCAATCTGGCAAACTTTCGGTTACTAGTCCAACGCTCTAACCACTAGGCTACCTGCCGCCCCAAGTGAATGGGATGGGGGGCTAAAGAAGGTGTGAAATGTCTCAGGAATGCAGTTCTTACACAGTATGAATTGTTGTGTATGGGAGATGGCACCTCAATTGCTCTCATACAGAATACATTTACTGTCTCAGCACAACCAACACCGCTTTCTTCATCTCAAAGTACTGTCTGTAAACCTACCCCAGCCCATTGATGTTGACAGATCATCCTTGTCAATAGTATCCCTTGTATTGTCTTTGTATAGTATTTTGAGAATCTGCAGAGAAGAATGAGGTGGTTGTGTCATTAAAGGTACTCTGTGGTCCTCAGGTTACATCTAGCAATTTGTAACCCCATAACACAAACACAAACCATACAAACCCAATTCATGTTTAGACCATGCTTACTGTAAATTGAGATACTGTATCTTAGCAGTCAGCTTGTAAATATTTTGGCCAGTTTACCTTCACCTTGTGCAGAGCTAGGGGTTGGAAGCGCATGTTGGTGGAATCAGATTCTGTAGCGCCTACAACAGAATACACAACAATATAACCACCCCACTAATTGTATTGATCTCTTTTAGACTAGCTAATACCTAACATGGACATTTCAATGTTGTCAGCTTGCTATTAGCTAACTAGCATCACTATATTGTCAGCAAGATTGCTAGCCAGCTAAGACTGGCTGAGAACCAACTAACCAACCATAGAGGATTTATACACATTCATCATTGCTACCAACACACAAACAGAGAGTGACTTAGCTATAAAGACAATTCCATTTTTGTAACAGACTGTTTTCCAGACAAGTGTGGAATAGATGGCTACTAAATTTATATATTCAAATTTGGTAACATTAGCTAGCTTACGTTAGCTAACGTTAATCAAAGATAGAACAAACATGTTTTCTCTGTTGAAGGTAGCTACCAGTCTAGCAGTAACTACCAGATGGGATGGTTAATCCTGCAGAATGAGGTGGTAGCCATGCTGGCTAAGTGTGCCTTGAAATCTAATTAAATCACAGACAGTGTCACCAGCAAAGCACCCCCACACCATCACACCTCCTCCTCCATGCTTCACTGTGGAATCACACATGAGGAGATCAGGTTGTATCACCAGGCTGTATCACCAGGCTATATCACAACCGGCCGTGATTGGGGGTCCCATAGGGCGGCGCACAATTGGCCAGTGTAGGCTGTCATTGTAAATAAAAATGTGTTCTTAACTGACTTGCCTAGTTAAATAAAGGTTAAATAAAAAAATACAGTGGTTGGAATAAAAAAATCTCAAATTCGGACTCATCAGACCAAAGGACAGATTTCCACCGGTCTAATGTCCATTGCTCATGTTTCTTGGCCCAAGCAAGTCTCTTCTTCTTATTGGTGTCCTTTAGTAGTGGTTTCTTTGCAGCAATTCGACCATGAAGGCCTGCTTCACACAGTCTCCTCTGAACAGTTGACGTTGAGATGTGTCTGTTACTTGAACCCTGAAGCATTTATTTGTCCTGCAATTTCTGAGGCTGGTAACTCTAATGAACTTATCCTCTGCAGCAGAGGTAACTCTGGGTCTTTCTTTCCTGTGGCGGTCTTCATGAGAGCCAGTTTCATCATAGCACTTGATGGTTATTGCGACTGCACTTGAAGAATTCAAAGTTCTTTACTTTTTCCAGATTGACTGACCTTCATGTCTTAAAGTAATGATGGACTCTCGTTTCTCTTTGCTTATTTGAGCTATTTTTTTGATAATATGGACTTGGTCTTCTACCAAATAGGGTTATCTTCTGTATACCACACCTACCTTATCACAATACAACTGATTGGCTCAAATGCATTAAGGAAAGACATTCCACAAATGTACTTTTAACAAGGCACACCTGTACTTTTAACAAGGCAAAGCATCAATACAGGGATAAGATTGAATCATACTACACTGGCTCCGACGCTCGTCTTCTGTGGCAGGACTTGCAAACTATTAGAGACTACAAAGGGAAGCACAGCCGCGAGCTGCCCAGTGACATGAGCCTACCAGACGAGCTAGATCACTTCTATGCTCGCTTCGAGGCAAGCAACACTGAGGCATGCATGAGAGCATCAGCTGTTCCAGACGACTGCGTGATCACGCTCTCCGAGGCCGACGTGAGTAAGATCTTTAAACAGGGGGCCAGACGGATTACCAGGACGTGTGCTCCGGGCATGTGCTGACCAACTGGCAGGTGTCTTCACTGACATTTTCAACATGTCCCTGATTTAGTCTGTAATACCAACATGTTTCAAGCAGACCACCATAGTCCCTGTACCCAAGAACACAAAGGCAACCTGCCTAAATGACTACAGACCCGTAGCACTCATGTCCGTAGCCATGAAGTGCTTTGAAAGGTTGGTAATGGCTCACATCAACACCATTATCCCAGAAACCCTAGACCCACTCCAATTTGCATACTGCCCAAACAGATCCACAGATCCACACTGCCCTTTCCCACCTGGACAAAAGGAACACCTATGTGAGAATGCTATTCATTGACTACAGCTCAGCGTTCAACAACATAGTACCCTCGAAGCTCATCACTAAGCTAAGGATCCTGGGACTAAACACCTCCCTCTGCAACTGGATCCTGGACTTCCTGACGGGCCGCCCCCAGGTGGTGAGGGTAGGTAGCAACACATCTGCCACGCTGATCCTCAACACTGGAGCTCCCCATGGGTGCATGCTGAGTCCCCTCCTGTACTCCCTGTTCACCCACGACTGCATGGCCAGGTACGACTCCAACACCATCATTAAGTTTGAAGACAACACAACAGTGGTAGGTCTGATCACCAATAACAACGAGACAGCCTATAGGAGGAGGTCAGAGACCTGGCCGGGTGGTGCCAGAATAACAACCTAACATGGTCCAAACACACCAATACAGTCGTGAAGAGGGCACGACAAAGCCTATACCCCCTCAGGAAACTAAAAAGATTTGGCATGGATCCTGAGATCCTCAAAAGGTTCTACATCTGCAACATCGAGAGCATCCTGACTGGTTGCATCACTGCCTGGTACGGCAATTGCTCAGCATCTGACTGCAAGGCACTACAGAGGGTAGTGCGTTCGGCCCAGTACATCACTGGGGCTAAGCTGCCTGCCATCCAGGACCTCTACACCAGGCGATGTCAGAGGAAGGCCCTAAAAATTGTCAAAGACCCCAGCCACCCCAGTCATAGACTGTTCTCTCTACTACCGCATGGCAAGAGGTACTGGAGTGCCAAGTCTAGGACAAAAAGGCTTCTCAACAGTTTTTACCCCCAAGCCATAAGACTCCTGAACAGGTAATCAAATGGCTACCCGGACTATTTGCATTGTGTTTTTATGCTGCTGCTACTCTCTGTTTATCATATATGCATTGTCACTTTAACTAAATTGGGCCGACCAACCAGTGGCTAACCAAGCTATCTATCTGCATTGTGTCGCGCCACCCACCACCCGCCAACCCCTTTTTTACGCTACTGCTACTCTCTGTTCATCATATAGTCACTTTAACCATAGCTATGTGTACTACCTCAATCAGTCTGACTAACCGGTGTCTGTATGTAGCCTCGCTACTGTATATAGCCTCACTACTGTATATAACCTGTCTTTTTACTGTTGTTTTATTTCTTTTTCTATTGTTCACCTAATACCTTTTTTGTACTATTGGTTAGAGCCTGTAAGTAAGTATTTCACTGTAAGGTCTACACCTGTTGTATTTGGCGCACGTGCCAAATAAACTTTGATTTGATTTGATTTACAGTTGACTACCTCATAAAGCTATTTGAGAGAATGCCAAGAGTGTGCAAAGCTGTCATCAAGGCAAAGGGTGGCTACTTTGAAGAACCTCAAATATAAAATATATTTTGATTTGTTAAACACTTTTCTGGTTACTACATGATTCCATATGTGTTATTTAACAGTTTTGATGTCTTCACTATTATTATACAATGTAGAAAATAGTAAAAATAAAGAAAAACCCTGGAATGAGTAGGTGTGTACAAACTTTTGTCTGGTACTATAGGTTTTCCTTTTGTCCAGGTGGGTGAGGGCAGTGTGAAGTACAATAGAGATTGTGTCATCTGTGGATCTGTTGTGGCGGTATGCGAATTGGAGTGGTTGCAGGGTGTCTGGGATGATGGTATTGATGTAAGCCATGACCAGCCTTTCAAAGCATTTCATGGCTATAGAGATGAGTGCTACACACTGTGACCCAGTGGTGTGTATTCATGGATGCCAAGGGAAGCCAGGCTTCTACCCCCAAAAAATTCTCTGTGTTTCATAATTTTTCTTCTATTCGCAGCGGTTGAATATATCTCAGCAAAGAAAGCATCTGAGTGAGGGAGACAGCGCCCCTCAGTCTCTGTATGTGTAGCCCATCTATCTGATACTGTCTGGTCAAAAAGAGTATGACATTGTTGCCGCCTGTGTCATTGAATGCAAGGGAAGCCAGCAAGCATTTTGACCATTTTATTTCTACTTGCACAAACGCACGCAAACACACACCCACCTTAGGCCTATACAGTATATTACTGTGGCAAGGCATATGAACTAACATGTTATGAAGCAAACAGAGCAATTATCACAACACATCGGTTCTAATATGGCTTTTTCCTGTCTTGTCTTCCACAGGGATTTTACCCACGCACCGCTACTGCTGTGACCTACGCAGGAAAAGAGAGACACGCTGGCTTGCCTGGACATACTCGGTCAAATAACCACATGCTGAACCACTGACCTCATTTTGAGGAAGAAAATAAAGATTACATAGAGACTAAGTTGAGACCATATAGAGACTGAGTTAAGGTTATATGCTGTAAAACTTAAATTAAACGCTCAGTCTCAAATAGCAGCCTGTCCCTTTTAGAAGCTGGGGTTTGCACACATTTCAGCAAATAAACGCCCGTTTTAAATAAACGGCAGGTCTAAATGAATTGTATACGAGGTTATCGTAAATTACTATGAATTGTTTACGAGAATATTTGATTTGTTACATTAAATAATTCAGTAATGACTTGAAAAATGATGACTATCATCCGTTTTTATCGCCAGTAAGAAACTGCTAGCCGTTGGCTGCTAACAGCTTCTTCTTATTCTTCTTTGGGTTTTATGGCGAACTACACGCAAAATGTGTATTGTCGCCGCCAACTGTGCGGGATGAAAATAAAAGATCCCAATAGAAAAAATGTATGTGGATAAAAATACTCATACTGACCTGCCGAAAATCAATCATCAACATTTTCCTTGCTTCATCTGTTAAAATCAATAATCCTTGTCTGATTCCTACACAAGCTCAGGAGCCTGGGTCGCCAGCACATCTTCCGTTCACCAATAACCCTTGTAAATGTTCCTCTGTGAATTCCTGAAACCCCAGATTCTTTCCTGCCTCAGTCACAATGATGTCCAATTTCTTTGATTTCCTTTCTACTTGAGCCGTACAGTTTATCACAGTTGCAACGAACGCAACAAAATACACTTTATTTACAACAGCATGTCCGGTTCTCTTGGTTGACAAATAGGCCTATTCACCTTAGGCATTGGTGATTCCACTACAATTTCTTCAACTTCACTTGCTCTCTCAATTATCTTGATTGCCTCCGCATAGGAGATCAGATGGACCGGCGTAACATTTGCCACCCCTCCTTCACCCTTACAGGGCAGATCCCCACCACAGTTGCAACACGGCCATTCTTCACTCCGATCTTCTGTATACTTCACCTGTCTGAACACACTTGAAACGTGGACAAATCCTTAAAAATGTGTACACTAATGGTTTGGGGACCAAGATCTTCCTGCGTACCTCATATACCACCGCTTGACATAACTTTCTTGTTTTCTTTCTTCCATCCACCATACAGGTCAAGCGATGGGCACTAAACACGCCTGAGATTCCTGTCGCAAGTTTTTCCTCCCTGTGGATGACTCCCTTAAAATCCTTAACAGTCAATTGATGCACCTGTGCGTCAATCTAAGTAACATAATAAAATAAAATCCCTAGTTTAAGCTAGAGATATCATTTTGCATGGGCTGCGTCTCAATTAGCACCATCTGCCTATGTTGGCCTTCCGCATCTGCCTATGTTGGCCTTCCGCATCTGCCTATGTGGGCCTTCCGCATCTGCCTATGTGGGCCTTCCGCATCTGCCCATGTGGGCCTTCCGCATCTGCCCATGTGGGCCTTCCGCATCTGCCCATGTGGGCCTTCCGCATCTGCCCATGTGAGCCTTCCGCATCTGCCCATGTGGGCCTTCCGCATCTGCCCATGTGGGCCTTCCGCATCTGCCCATGTGGGCCTTCCGCATCTGCCCATGTGGGCCTTCCGCATCTGCCCATGTGGGCCTTCCGCATCTGCCCATGTGGGCCTTCCGCATCTGCCCATGTGGGCCTTCCGCATCTGCCCATGTGGGCCTTCCGCATCTGCCCATGTGGGCCTTCCGCATCTGCCCATGTGGGCCTTCCGCATCTGCCTATGTGGGCCTTCCGCATCTGCCTATGTGGGCCTTCCACATCTGCGGTGGAAGTTGGGCGAGCTACAGTGTTTGTCAGACCATGAGACATCCCAAAAATCGGTCTTCTCACAAAGACGTCTATAGCGTCTGAATGGTTTGGACTAATATGACTCTGTTGAAAGATGAGACTCATGAACACGATGGTGTTCTCCGATTTGCTCTATGACCCCCACAAGACCCACGGGACTGGTCCGAATTTAGTACCGCTTATGTACAAACTTCTGTAGCGTCCAAACCGTTTGGGCTACAAACCAATATGACCCACTGTGTAAAGGGGAGACTCTCACAAACAGATGGTGTTCTCTGTTTTGCTCTACGACCCCCACAAGTGTCAATGGACTCATCTGAAGGTAACCCATACAAATGAATGGAAGTATGGAGGTAGATTGATTCTAACAAAAATAAGGGCTTAAATACGTATAAAAAAAAACTACAATATTTACTGAGATTTTTTGTATATCCTAGATATAGGAAAGACACTTCAAAACCTTATTCATTATTTATTTTTTGCCTGTCTTTTTTGCCATTTATGCGTGTGTTATTCAATGTGTTTCTACGGGCTAACATTATTATACCTAACAAAAATTATACTTAAAGGGGTGCAAAAATTCTAAATCAAATAGCTAAATGATCCATGTTATGTTAATTCCATATGTTAGCTTAGTACCCCCCCAGAAATTGGACGATCACCCTATAGTGGTGAAAGGAAGAACTGCCGAAAATGCACAGTCACTGTGACACATGATAACACAATAGTGCAGGAAATAAAGACATGTATTAAAATGATGGAAGTGAATGCTGAAATTAAACATTTAACTATGCAAATGAGCAAAAGCTGTGTGCATTAAGGAAATAAATGCCTGGCTCAAATAGAAGCCTGTCTCAAGCCTGTGTTCAGTGATTTACGGTAGATACAGAGTTGAGTGACACATTAGGTCCACAGTCTGTTATGTTCAGAGACAGTCGATGTAGGCTTACAGTATGAGTATAAATGTATCACAACCGGCGTGATCGGGAGTTCCATAGGGCGACGCACCGGGTTAGGGGAAGGTTTGGCCGGGGTAGGCCGTCATTGTAAAATAAGAATTTGTTCTTGACTGACTTAACTGACTTGCCTAGTTAAATAAAGGTTAAATAAAAAATGTATTAAAATAAATAAAAACAAAGAGACCAAAATGAGCATTTACCCAAAAGTTAAGAAATCTGGTTTTAGTCACCATGTTTACAATGTAACCTCCACAGTCAATTAAAGTAGTTCAACAGCATACTGCATTACATTACACTAGAATTTTACAGAGATATCACTATGATGAAATGTAAGGATACCCCATTGAGGGTCACTGTGTGTCCACAATGTATGTGTGTAACCACAGAGTAACTTTGCCTCTGGCCCTCCTGACCACGCCTCACAACTCTGGCCTCATTTGGGGAGGTGTTGGGGTGTCAGGTCAGCCTTCATCCCCTCCCCTCACACCACCACAGGCACACTCCAGGGCCCAGTGCCCCCCTCCCTCCCCTCCTCTTTCTCCTAGCACCTTGTTAGAGCCAGTCTCATGCACCCACAGGAGAAACACACTGCAATGTCCCAGAGTTCCCACATCAGCACCTAGACTACACACTCTCACTGTGACCTGCAAGCACACACACACTCACTGACATGCCGGAACAAGCTCAGATACACACTTTGAGCCACTGCACTGACCCTGTATTGACCCTGTATTGAGAAACAATGAGTCAACTCATACAATACGACATAGCCCATATTCTTATACCCCTGCCATTCAGCTACTTGGATTATCATGTCATCACGGGGCAGTGAGAGGGAAAGAAGGATGTTTCATTACATTCCCAGGGCTATCCAAATGTATTTTATACAGGATTAGTTTGGGAATTACACCCTTATCCTTCTGGTGTTTGTCTCTGATCATTTTCAAACATGCTTCTGAGGAGTTGTATTTGTATTATATTTCTATAGGTTGTCAAGATGTCATCTTCAAAATGGAATTATATACTAGAGAGGGTCTCCAAAATGGTTCTGGACAGACAGTGAACAGCTAAGTTACTTCTGTAATTTAAATCTTGTGTATTACAGGTCAGAGCAGGGTCAGTAGTGTGTCATCATGCCTGTGGTAAGGAATGTAGTAGTCTATAGGTGGTGGTGTGGGAACAGGTCTCCGTTTTGGGAGAGGCAGTGTGTTTCTTCTCAGGGTGCGACTGGCTCTAACAAGGTGCTAGAGAGGAGAGGGGGGCACTGGGCCCTAGAGTGTGCCGTTGGAGGTGTGAGGAGAGGGGGCAAGGGCTGACCTGACACCCCAGCACCTCCCGTAATGAGGCCAGAGGGGTGAGGCGTGGTCAGGAGGGCCAGAGGCAGGGACACACTGTGGTTACACACATACACTGGAAACCAAGTGACCCTCTACTAGGGTCACACTAACATCAGAGACAATTAGAGCAATCTTTACGCAAAGTTCACTCTAAAGATAGAAGTACTGTATATATAGTCCTCCTGTCTCATACTGTGAGATAGACTAAAGCACCCTCTGGTGACTTCATTCATGAATTGCATTTCAACCCATTACAGTAAATGGTTTGAGCCATCCAAGTCAGACTGTTCTCTCTGCTACCGCATGGCAAGTGGCACCGATGCACCAAGTCTGGAACCAACAGGACCCTGAACATCTTCTACCCCCAAGCCATAACTCTGCTAAATAGTAAGTTAAATACTTAACCAATATGTACCTGGACTATCTACATTGACCCTTTTTGCCCAAACTCTTTTGACTCATAACATACACTGCTGTTACTGTTTATCATCTATCCTGTTGCCTAGTCACTTTATCCCTCCATTCGGAAAGTATTCAGACCCCTTGACTTTTTCCACATTTTGCTACGTTACAGCCTTATTCTAAAATGAATAACATGTTTTTTTCTCATCAATCTACACACATAAAGACAACATAAAAACAGAAATGTTTAAAGTCCCTATTGGCCTTATGGTGAATTACGTGAGCGGTGTCCTTCCTCTCCGGCAACAGAGTTAAGAAGAACATCTGTACCTTTGTAGTGACTGGGTGTATTGATACACCATCCAAAGTGTAATTAATAACTTCACCATGCTCAAAGGGATATTCAATGTCTGCTTTTTCCCCCCCATCTACCAATAGGTGCCCTTCTTTGAGAGGCATTAGAAAACCTCCCTGGTCTTTGTGGTTGAATCTGTGTTTTAAATTCACTGCTAGACTGAGGGACCTTACAGATAATTGTATGTGTGGGGTACAGAGATGAGGTAGTCATTCAAAAATCATGTTAAACACTATTATTGCACACAGAGTGAGTCAATGCAACTTATGTGACTTGACCAAATCATTGATGGATCAATAGTGGTCGGAATACGCTTCATCACACTTCCTTATCTGGTTGGTTGTTTCTCACAAACCATAAGCCGGCATATGGTCATCACACTCCCTTATCTGATTGGTCCAGGCGGGTCTTGTGTCTGTGGTAACTTGTCACGACCATGAAAAAGGGATTTGACATTCGTGTTACCTAATTTTTATACCCCAGTGAAATAGGAAGCCATGGGACGCCACAAGTAGAATTTCTCATGTATAACAATAATTTTGCCACCTATCTTTATGAGATAAAACTATTTGTTAAACATAATCTCTCTGAGCAATATCATCAGTATAAAATATTTTAATAAAAAAAAAAATGTTTAGCATAATGACAAAGTGAAAACAGGTATTTCAAAAATTTAGCAAATTTAAAAAAAAAACAGACAACTTATTTACAAAAGTCTTCAGACCCTTTGCTATGAGACTCGAAATTGATCTCAAGTGCTTCCTGTTTCCATTGAACATCCTTGAGATGTTTCTACAACTTGATTGGAGAACACCTGCGGTAAATTCAATTGAATGGACATGATTTAGAAAGGCGCACGTCTGTATAAAGTCCCACAGTTGACAGTGCATGTCAGAGCAAAAAACCAAACCATAAGGTTGAAGGAATTGTTCGTAGAGTTCTGAGACAGGATTGTGTCGAGGCACAGATATGGGGAAGGGTACCAAAAACGTTTTGCAGCATTGAAGGTCCCCAAGAACACAGAGGCCTCAATCATTCTTAAATGGAAGAAGTTTGTATCCACCAAGACTCTTCCTAGAGCTGGCCGCCCAGCCAAACTGAGCAATCGGGGGAGAAGCGAGGTGACCAAGAACCTGATGGGCACTAACAGACCTCCAGGGTTCTACTGTGGAGATGGGGGAACCTTCCCGAAGGACAACCATCTCTGCAGCACTCCACCAATCAGGCCTTTATGGTAGAGTGGCAAGACAGAAGCCAATCAGTAAAAGGCACATGAAAGCCTGTTTGTAGTTTGCCAAAAGGCACCTAAAGACTCATACCATGAGAAACAAGATTCTCTGGTCTGATGAAATCAAGACTGAACTTTTAGGCCTGAATGCCAAGCGTCACGTCTGGAGGAAACCTGGCACCAACCCTACAGTGAAGCATGGTGGTAGCAGTATCATGTTGTAGGGATGTTTTTCAGCGGCAGGGACTGGGAGACTAGTCAGGATTGAGAGAAAGATGAACGGAGCAAAGTACAGAGAGGTCATTGATGAAAACTTGCTCCAGAGCGCTCAGGACCTCAGACTAGGGACGAAGGTTCACCTTCCAACAGGACAATGACCCTAAACACACAGCCAAGACAATGAAGTAGTGGCTTCGAGACAAGTCTCTGAATGTCCTTGAGTTGCCCAGCCAGAGCCCGGACTTGAACCCAATGAAACATCTCTGGAGAGACCTAAAAATAGCTTTGCAGAATGAGAGAAACTCCCCAAATATAGTTGTGCCAAGCATGTTGCGTCATACCAAAGAAGACTCATGGCTGTAATCACTGCCAAAGGTGCTTCAACAAAGTACTGAGTAAAGGGTCTGAATAATAACACTACCAGTCAAAGGGTTTTTCTTTTTACTATTTTTTACATTGTAGAATAATAGTGAAGACATAAACGATGAAATAACATATATGGAATCATGTAGTATCCAAAAAACATATTTTAGATTTTAGATTCTTCAAAGGAGCCACCCTTTGCCATGATGACAGCTTTGCACACTCTTGACATTCTCTCAACCAGCTTCATGAGGAATGCTTTTCCAACAGTCTTGAAGGAGTTCCCACATATGCTGAGTACTTGTTGACTGCTTTTCCTTCACTCTGCGGTCCAACACATCCCAAACCATCTCAATTGGGTTGAGGTCGGATGATTGTGGAGGCCAGGTCATCTGATGCAGCACTACATCACTCTCCTTCTTGGTCAAATAGCCCTTACACAGCCAGGAGGTGTGTTTTTGGTCATTGTCCTGTTGGAAAAACTAATTATAGTAACACTAAGCGCAAACCAGATGGGATGGCACATCGCTTCAGAGTGCTGTCGTAGCCATGCTGGTTAACTTCTTTGGGAGCAGCGCACGAGGTGACGGTTTTGGAGAGCCTGGCGTGCCTCCCACTCAGGCCCAGAAAATATAATATGCACATATTTAGTACCAATGGATAGGAAACACTCTGAAGTTTCTAAAAGTGTTAACATTTTGTCTGTGAGTATAACAGAACGCATATGGCATGCGAAAATCCGAGGAATTTCTGTCCTGGAAAAAGTGATTTTGACACATTGCCTCATTTGGAACCCCTCCCTTATGAAAATGCCCATATAAGGGCATATGAATACAGTACCTATTGCTTCCTCTGGATGTCAACAGTCTCGAGAAAGTGTTTTGATTCTGCTTAGATGCTTTATATGGTAGAAGAAGAAGAATTTGGAAGTTGTCGCACAGAATGTCTATAGAGGAAAAGGCGCGTTCCCGGCTGGCGTGCTCTGTGGTTTTTTCCTTTCTTATCGCCCAGTTTATATTCCGGTTGAAATATTATACTATTTATACATAAAAGTGTTCGTAAGGATACATTATCAATTATGTTTGATTGTTCTTGAACAAGTTTATAGGTATAAGTTGAACGAGTTCTCTTCACGTTTCAATGGACGAGTGGAGGCTGTATTTTCTCATTGTAACGCGCCAACCAAACAGAGATTTATGGATATAATACATTACTTTTTCTAACAAAAGAACCATGGATTGTCTTCGTTGGACACTTGGGAAGCCCTCAGCAGAAGTTCTTCAAAAGTTAATTGATTTGTTTTTGCTGTGAAATGTGTTGTGTGAACCGTGATGGCTTATGAATTTATGGTAATGGGAAAAATATGTGAGGTGCTATACTCACAATCAAATGTGGTGCTTTCGACGTAAAGCCTTTTTGAAATCTGACAACGCTGTGATATTGCCAAGAAGCAGAGCATTTGATGACTATGCAACACTTGTATATTGATGCATGTTTAATAATTCAACTTTTGGATTTTGAATTTGGCGCCTAGCAATTCACCGGGTAGGGGCGGTGAGCACCCCACCGCTCCCTAAGAAGTTAAGGGTGCCTTCAATTCTAAATAAATCACTTACAGTGTCACCAGCCAACCATCCCCACACCATCACACCTCCTCCATGCTTCACGGTGGGAACCACACGTAATCCGTTCACCAGCTCTGTGTCTCACAAAGACATGGCAGTTGGAACCAAAAATCTAAAAAATCTCAAATCTCTCATCCCTTTCAGGCTTCTGGGAGGGAAGGAGGACAATGAGCCTGTCATAGCGGATGTAAGCAATGTCCCCACACTCTCTGGTAACTTTCATAGCTGGGATAAGTTCTTTCCTCTTCTGACGCACAGCTTCAGGATAGTCCTCGTTGAGGAAGATATACGTTCCTCTCAAGTTCTTGTGTGGAGATTCTGCAATTCCGTCTACAACCATGATGTTCAGCCTTGATTGTTCCTAGAGACTGATTTCTCCGTCATTGATATCATGGATTCACCAACAGAACTTGTGTCCTCTCTCAATGATTTACAGATTGACCTAATCTTGCTGTTCTCTTGTTTTAACTCATCGACCTGGCCCTGGGAGAATTGCAAACTGTTCTTCAGGTCCTGGACCTCTCTGATCAGGTCGTCCATTCGTTTATTAGTTGAATACACCAGTATTTGGACAAAACACTTGAAGCAATTTTCTTGTTGTAGTAAAAACAGCTTGTAGAACTATTGTTGTTCGTCTAAAAAGATCCTTCACCTGTGATAGAGACACCACTGTCCTCAATGGTACTCCCACCAGCTTTGGTCTTTGTCATTGTAGCTAGCAGCGTAGGTTACACTGTTACTCCACGCTGTTCCAGACAGGGCAGGTCACAGGGAAGATTGAAAACAAACAGCAGGGATCTAGACAGCCACACACCCGGGACAAACCGCGGTCCCAGCCACCATTGCTAACTGCGTCGCAGGCTGCGTTCAAGCCCTCAAGAAACCCTGCTAGCTTGATAGGCAGCTAGGCTAGCTGCTGCGCCAAATAGCTCCTCAGCCCCGGCCTTGGTAGGCAAGATCAAATTGTGTATGTTTTACTTGTAGATCACTTGTGGATTTTGAAAATAAAAATCGCAAAATCAATATGTGTCAATTTATTTGTCTACATGCCATTTTAAAAACAATGCAGATATTGGAGTAAACCTATTTTTCGTTAAGACAAGCATTTATGAGTAAGGGCAAATATCGTGATAAGCTTGTAAGCAGAGTTTGAATAAGACAGCCGATTAACACTGCATTTTTAACAGTTGGTTTTAGTATATCTAATAAGTAATCAAATCAATGATGGATCAATAGATAAAATAAATTTAAACGAGGTGCAGTCACACATGCGGTGACCGCACCAAGCTTAAATGATGCTTCTAGAGACAAAACCTCTCTCATTGTCACTCAATGCCTAGGCTTACCTCCACTGTACTCACATCCCACCATACCCTTGTCTGTACATTATGCCTTGAATCTATCCTTCCGTGCCCAGAAACCTGCCCCCTTTACTCTCTGTTATGAACGCACTAGACAACCAGTTCTTTTAGCCTTTAGCCGTACTCTTATCCTACTCCCCCTTGTTCCTCTGGTGATGTAGAGGTTAACCCCTGCAGCCCCCAGCATCACTCCCATTCCCCAGGCGCTCTCATTTGTTGACTTCTGTAACCGTAAAAGCATTGGTTTCATGCATGTTAACATTAGAAGTGTCCTCCCTAAGTTTGTTTTATTCACTGCTTTTGCACACTCCGCCAACCCGGATGTCCTAGCCGTGTCTGAATCCTGGCTTAGGAAGGCCACCAAGAATCCTGAAATTCCGACAAGATAGAACTGCCAAAGGGGGCGGAGTTGCAATCCACTGCAGAGATAGCCTGCAGAGTTCTGTCATACTATCCAGGTCTGTGCCCAAACAATTCAAGCTTCTTCTTTTAAAAATCCACCTTTCCAGAAACCAGTTTCTCACCGTTGCCGCTTGTTATAGACCCCCTTCAGCCCCCAGCTGTGCCCTGGACACCATATGTGAATTGTTCGCCCCCCATCTATCTTCAGAGTCCGTACTGTTAGGTGACCTAAACTGGGATTTGCTTAACACCCTGGCCGTCCTACAATCTAAGCTAGATGCCCTCATTCTCACACAAATTATCAAGAAACCTACCAGGTACAACACAAAATCCGTAACCATGAGCACCCTCTTAGATATCATCCTGACCAACTTGCCCTCTAAATACACCTCTACTGTCTTCAACCAGGAACTCAGCAATCACTGCCTCATTGCCTACGTGCTTAATGGGTCCGCGGTCAAACGACCACCCCTCATCACTGTCAAACTCTTCCTAAAACACTTAATCGAGCAGGACTTTCTAACCGACCTTGCCCAGGTATCCTGGAAGGAAATTGACCTCATCACATCAGTAGAGGATGCCTGGTTGCTCTTCAAAATTGCTCTCCTCTCCAACTTAAATAATCATGCCCCATTAAAAAAATGTAGAACTAAGAACAGATATAGCCCTTGGTTCACCTCAGACTTGACTGCCCAGCACAAAAACATCCTGTGGCGTTCTGCATTAGCATCGAATAGCCCCCGCGATATGCAACTCTTTTATTTTACCTTTAAGAACAAATTCTTATTTTCAATGATAGCCTAGGAACAGTGGGTTAACTGCCTGTTCAGGGGCAGAACAACAGATATGTACCTTGTCAGCTCGGGGAATTGAACTTGCAACCTTTCAGTTACTAGTCCAATGCTCTAACCACTAGGATACCCTGCCACCCCTCTTCAGGGAAGTCAGGAACCAATATACTCAGTCAGTTAGTAAAGCTAAGGCTAGCTTTTTCAAACAGAAATTAGCTTCCTGTATCACTAATTCCAAAAAGTTTTGGGACACTAAAGTCCATGGAGAATAAGAGCACCCCCTCCCAGCTGCCCACTGCACTGAGGATAGGAAACACTGTCAACACCGATAAATCTACGATAATAATTACAATAAGCATTTTTCCACGGCTAGCCATGCTTTCCACCTGGCTACCCCTAACCCGGCCAAAACCTCAGCACCCCCTGCTGCACCCCCCCATGCTTCTCCTTCATCCAAATCCAAACAGCTGATGTTCTGAAAGAGCTGCAAAATCTGGATCCCTACAAATCAGCTGGGCTAGACAATCTGGACCCTCTCTTTCTAAAATGATTTGCCACAATTGTTGCAACCCCTATTACTAGCCTATTCAACCTCTCTTTCGTATCTGTATATATCAATGATGTCGCTCTTGCTGCTGGTGATTCTCTGATCCACCTCTATGCAGACGACATCATTCTGTATACATCTGGTCCTTCTTTGAACACTGTGCTAACAAACCTCCAAATGAGCTTCAACGCCATTCAACTCTCCTTCCGTGGCCTCCAACTGCTTTTAAATGCAAGTAAAACTAAATGCATGCTCTTCAACCGATTGCTGCCCACACCCTCCCGCTCGACCAGCATCACTACTCTGGACGGCTTTGACCTAGAATATGTGGACAACTACCTAGGTGTCTGGTTAGACTGCAAACTCTCCTTCTAGACTCACATTAAGCATCTCCAATCCAAAATTAAATCTAGAATCGGCTTCCAATTTCACAACAAAGCCTCTTTCACTCCAAACATACCCTCGTAAAACTGACTATCCTACTGATCCTTGACTTCGGCAATGTCATTTACAAAATAGCCTCCAACACTCTACTCAGCAAACTGGATGTAGTCTATCACAGTGCCATCCGTTTTGTCACCAAAGCCCCATATACTACCCACCACTGTGACCTCTATGCTCTTGTTGGCTGGCCCTCACTACATAACCGTCGCCAAACCCACTGGCTCCAGGTCATCTATACGTTTTTGCTAGGTAAAGCCCCGCCTTACCTCAGCTCACTGGTCACCATAGCAACACTCACCCGTAGCACACGCTCCAGCAAGTACATTGCTCTGGTCATCCCCAAAGCCAACACTTCCTTTGGCCGCCTTTCCTTCCAGTTCTCCCAATGACTGGAACGAATTGCAAAAATCTCTGAAGCCGTCGCAATGCGCAGGATTACTGAGAGTTGAGTCAGTAAGAGATTATCTGTGCCTTGACTTGTTATATTTCATCACTGAAAAGTTTTGTTTATCGAGAGATGCATAGAACCTCGTCAGTGACATTGTTCTCCAATCACTGCATCAAACTGAAGATGGATAAGCTCAAGTTGCAGGTCAGTGGGAGTTATCCACATTGAAGGTGAAAGGAGAGGAAACCAACAGAAAGCCATTTTCCACACTTTGAAATCCTCAAAACGACGAGAAAACTCACTGTTCAAAGCACGCAGCAGCGATGTATACTTCTCCCGCTGGTCATCTGATAGGGAACAGACTAGTAGTGTCGGAAGGTGGGTGAGATTGTTGGCTTCTACTTGAGGAGGAGGAGTAATTTTCCCTTGTAGTCTTTGACAAGGCTGTACATCTGATGTGCAAAAAGGCCCTTCCCTTGTAATCTGGAATTCAGTAGTCATTCCTGTACTTTGGAACAACAGTAAACATGTTGGTTTTATCTATAAACTGAAATATAGACATTACCTGCACATTGTTTTTGTTCTGTAAATTGGCGCTTCTCTTTGTTCAATAATAACTCCTGTTGCTTTAAGAAATAATTAATAGAAAGTAATGCTTTAAAGTAAAACCATGTGGTTGTCAAGTTGGTATAAAGGGTCGGGAGACAGGCGCAGGAATGAGTAATGTGGGTTTTTATTATGCCCATATTACGGCGTGCCGTGTATAGGCACGGGGACGAAGACAAAACCAACACGTATACAAAAACCCAAAACAAAGAGCAAGGGGTACCTTGAATAAATACACACGCGCACAATGATTAAACCACGGGACGAGACCCGGAATCATCTGCGCAATCCACAATGACACGAAAACCACAACACACTGCACAGGTACTCACATGCACCAACGGACATAGTACAACAATCAAATCGAATCAAATTTTATTTGTCACATACACATGGTTAGCAGATGTTAATGCGGGTGTAGCCGAAATACTTGTGCTTCTAGTTCCGACCATGCAGTAGTATCTACCAAGTATTCTAACAAATTCACAACAACTACCTTATACACACACAAGAGTAAAGGAATGAATATGAGTATGTACATATAAATATATGGATGAGCGATGGCTGATCTGCGTAGGCAAGATGCAGTAGATGGTATGGAGTACAGTATATACATATATATATATATATATATATATATATATATATATATATATATGAGATGAGTAATGTAGGATATGTAAACATTATATAAATGGCATCGTTTAAAGTGGCTAGTGATTATAATTATTAAAGTGGCTAGAGATTTGAGTCGATGGCCGAATGGCATAGGCAAGATTCAGTAGATTGTTTAGAGTACAGTGTATACATTTGATATGAGTAATGACGGATATGTAAACATTATATACAAAATTGTTTAAAGTGGCTAGTGATACATTTGTTACATCCAATTCCTATTTTTAAAGTGGCTAGAGATTTAAGTCAGTATGTTGGCAGCAGCCACTCAATGTTAGTGATGGCTGTTTAACAGTCTGATGGCCTTGAGGTAGAAGCTGTTTTTCAGTCTCTCAGTCCCAGCTTTGATGCACCTGTACTGACCTCACCTTCTGGATGATAGCGGGGTGAACAGGCAGTGGCTCGGGTGGTTGTTGTCCTTGATGATCTTTTTGGCCTTCCTGTGACATCGGGTGGTGTAGGTGTCCTGAAGGGCAGGTAGTTTACCCCCGGTGATGCGTTGTGCAGTCCACACTACCCTCTGGAGAGCCTTACGGTTGTGGGCGGAGCAGTTGCCGTACCAGGCGGTGATACTGCCAGACAGCACCATGGTGAACAAAGGGCACATATATACAATCACTAATCATTGGCAATTGGGGCCAGGTGTGCGCAATGACAGTTCCGGAGGGATCCGTGACAGTGGTCCTTTGTAGCTCAGTTGGTAGAGCATTGTGCTTGTAATGCCAGGGTTGTGGGTTTGATTCCTGGGACCACCCATATTTAAAATGCATGCACACATGACTAAGTCAAAGCGTCTACCAAATGGCATATATATACAGTGCATTCCGAAAGCATTGAGACCCCTTGACATTTTCTTACGTTACATTGTAGAATAATAGGGAAGACATCAAAACTATTAAATAACACATATGGAATTATGTAGTAACCCAAAAAAGTTTTAAATCAAAATATATTTTATATTTGAGATTCTTCAAAGTTGCCACCCTTTGCCTCGATGACAGCTTTGCACACTCTTGGCATTCTCTCAACTAGCTTCATCAGGTAGTCATCTGGAATGCCTTTCAATTAATTAACAGGTGTGCCTTGTTAAAAGTACATTTGTGGAATTTCTTTCCTTCTTAATGCCATTGAGCCAATCAGTTGTGTTGTGACAAGGTAGGGGTGGTATACAGAAGATAGCCCTATTTGGTAAAAGACCAAGAACAGCTCAAATAAGCAAAGAATAATGACAGTCCATCATTACTTTAAGACATGAAGGTCAGTCAATACAGAACATTTCAAGAATTTTGAAACTTTATTCAAGTTCAGTCGCAAAAACCATCAAGTACTATGATGAAACTGGCTCTCATGAGGACCACCACAGGAAAGGAAGACCCAGAGTTACCTATGCTGCAGAGGATAAGTTCATTAGAGTTAACTGCACCTCAGATTGCAGCCCAAATAAATGCTTCACAGAATTCAAGTAACACATCTCAACATCAACTGTTCAGAGGAGACTGTGTGAATCAAGCCTTCATGGTTGAATTGCTGCAAATAAACCACTACTAAAGGACACTAATAAGATGAAGACTTGCTTGGGCCAAGAAACACGAGCAATGGACATTAGACCGGTAGTAATCTGTCCTTTAGTCTGATGAGTCCAAATTTGAGATTTTTGGTACCAACTGCCGTGTCTTTGTGAGACGCAGACTAGATGAACGGATGATCTCTGCATGTGTGATTCCCATCATGAAGCATGAAGGAGGAGGTGTGATGGTGTGGGGGTGCTTTTCTGGTGACATAGAATTCAAGGCACACTTAACCAGCATGGCTACCACAGCATTTTTCAGCGATACGCAATCCTTTCTGGTTTGCGCTTAGTCGGACTATCATTTGTTTTTCAACATGACAATAACCCAACACACCTCCTGTGTAAGGGCTATTTGACCAAGAAGGAGAGTGATGTAGTGCTGCATCAGATGACCTGGCCTCCACAATCACCCTGTCACGGTTCATGAATTCACCGGCTCACTCTGTGTGTCTGTGTGTGTGTGAGTGTGGGTGTGGCTGCTGATTACTACTCTGCTCGTTATCAGCGCCAGCTGACACTCATTGTTTGTGCCTATTTATACTCGTTGTCTTGGTCTTGTGTTTGACAGTTCGTTGTCTTGTTTCCTGTGCGTGTGTTTCTCTCCAGGCCGAGTTCTGTGTCTCCTATGGTTCTGTTGGACTCTACGTTCGCTCTCTCTCCGGTGGAGGATTCTATGCTGGGCACGTTCAGGATTGACAGTCTGGGAATTCCTCTTTGCTCTCTGACCTATACAGAGGGTTGGGTTTCCCCTGCAGTCTCTGCGCTACTAAAGCCCGGACCCTTCTTTGTACTTCCACTTCACCTGTTACATTCTCTCCTGGATTACTACAATAAATGTTGAACTTTACTCGCTACTGAATCCTCCGTTACTTCACGTGACACACCCGACCTCAACCCAATTGAGATGGTTTGGGATGAGTTGGACCGCAGAGCGAAGGAAAAGCAGCCAACAAGTGCTCAGCATATGCTAAACAAATCTCAAATATAAAATATATATTGATTTGTTTAACACTTTCTTGGTTGCTACATGATTCCATATGTGTTATTTCATAGTTTTGATCTCTTCACTATTATTCTACAATGTAGAAAATAGTTAAAAATTAAGAAAAACCCTTGAATGAGTAGGTGTCCAAACTTTTGACTGCTACTGTATGTTTAAATATAGCACCAGGAATGGCCATTTACTACCTGGAGATTCTATCAAGTAGGAATAGATGTCCAGATAGGAAATCTCTGGCCACTGTGTAGGGTCATTGCTCCAGTTTGAAGGAGGGAGACTGAGGGGGCATGAGGGAAGGTGGATCAATCTTAACTTTTCTGTGTAACGCGAACGCTCGAGGGTGGGCAGCGTTGCAAAGTAGTTGCTCGACATGTCTTTTGCACATACAATATTAGATTTATATGTTTGACCTAATAAAATCCTGGTTTATAACATTGACGTCTATGACATCTTGCGTTTTGTTTTCCCTCCAAAAGGGTTGGGATCGTTAGGTATAACAAAGTACCCGTATGTACCGGTCATGAGAATGCATTTATTTGATCTATTAATCCATCAATGATTTGGTAATTTATTACATACAGTAAAACCAACTGTTATAAATGCAGTGTTAATCTTATGTCTAATTCAAACTCATTTTGCTTATGATATTAGTTACTTGTCTTAACCCAAAATAGGTTTACTCCAATATCTGCATTGTATTTAAAATGACATGTAGACAAACAAATTGACACATCTTGACTTTCATACACAGTTTGACAGAAATGTTAACGGAAATTACAATTTCTGAAATCTGCATATTTTCACTGATTTAAGTTAAACTTCAACCCTGTTACACTATTTGGCAGCTAGGCACTTACTATTGTAATTTAATTATATAACTTAACATAGCCTTGCAGTCCATCTTTTACCAGTTTCCATCTCTGTACAAAAGGCTTCTTCAAGATCTTCAAGCTATGGAAGATGGCAATACACCAGGATAGTGGTAAGCCCTTGGGATGGGAGTAACCCTGTGATAAAGTCTACAGACAGGTGCCTGGTGTATTGTTGTGAAGACTTTTGGCACAGGTGGAGCAGGCCGTAACAAAGGATCTCACATCCTCAGTCATGTTGGGCCACCAGAATATCCGCTTCAGGAACTCCAGTGTCCGATTAACCCCTTGATTCCCAGTTCATTTAAAGGAGTGTCCTCATTGTAGTACTCGGGAACGGGCTGATCGCGGAACATTGTCTGTTCGTGGGACACCTGCCGGGGTAAGGTTCTCGGTCTGGGCTTGTCGGATCGTGGTCTCAATACTCCATATCATGGGGTCCACAATGCAGGAGCTGGGGATGATGAGCTCGGAGTCCCTCTCCTCATTAGAGACATCATGGGCGTCTGCTTTCTGATTCTTGGATCCCGGGTGATAGCCTTGTGTGAAGTTGAACCTGTTAAAGAAGAGAGCCCACCTAGCCTGGCGAGCATTCAACCTCTTGGCTTCTTGAATGGAGACCAAGTTCTTATGATCATTCCAGATCACGAAAGGATGACGTGCTCCCTCCAACCAGTGTCTCCACCCCTGAAGGGCACACTTAACTGCCAAGAGCTCCCGGTTGCCTACATTGTAGTTGCGTTCCGCTGGCGAGAACCGCTTGGAGAGAAAGGCACATGGGTGCAGTTTCTTGTCCCCCTCGTTCCGCTGTGAAAGGACCACCCCTGCTCTGGTGTCCAAGGCGTCCACCTCTACCATAAAGGGACGGGTAGGATTAGGGTGGACGTCCCTTGAGCTCCCCGAAAGCCCTGTCAGCCTCGGGGGTCCAGCAAAAAAGGTTCTGGGACTTGCGGGTTAGGGCTGTGAGAGGCGC
Source organism: Brachymystax lenok tsinlingensis (assembly GCA_030435695.1). Lineage (NCBI taxonomy): Eukaryota > Metazoa > Chordata > Actinopteri > Salmoniformes > Salmonidae > Brachymystax > Brachymystax lenok. Next base: position 598,523 of record CM059792.1, on the reverse strand, counting down.
TGCCATCGCACCAAAGTTGCGTATAAAACGCCCGTAAAAATTGGCAAACCCAATGAACCACTGTATTTGTTTGAGTGAGGCAGGACTTGGCCAGTCGGTGACCACCCTCACCTTTACTGGGTCCATTTGGATGCCGGCAGGAGAGATCATGTGGCCCAGGAAAGAAACTTGGGATACTTGGAACTCACACTTCTCTATCTTGGTGTATAGTTGACTCTGCAGGAGGCATCTCAGGACGTGCAGGAAGGGTCTTGGAGAAGGTAAACAAAGACGAATCGATTCAACATATCCCTTAGCGTGTCATTGACCAATGCTTGGAAGACTGCCGGTGAGTTCAAGGGCATGATTAAATACTCATAGTGGCCACTTGGGGTGTTGAAGGCAGTCTTTGGTGGGGGTCTTAGGTATTTAGTAAGAAGTTCTTAACCCAGTCTTGTAGGTGTCCCATGGACCAGGAGACTAGTGGGTTATGTAGCGCTAGCCAGGGGTACCGTAGGATAAGGGGTTCTCGGGAGCAGTGATCAAAAAGAAAACTAAGAGTCTGAGTGGTTCACCCCAACCTGCAGTAGAATGGGCTTGGTCTGATATTCCACCTGGCCGGAGCCGATGGGGCGTCCATTGAGGGCTTGAATCTGCAGAGGGATGGGACATTTCACGCAGGGGATTTGTAATTCTCTGGCAAAGTATTGGTCAATGAAATTATCCGCGGCACTGGAGTCCACGAAGGATGGAATGTGGTGCTGACGGTGACCGGGTAGCTGGGGTGTAACTACACAGCTCGTCAGGGTCTCCCCTTGTCCTGGCGCGACCCGGCGTTTCCCGTCAACTCTGGGCATGTAGAACGGAGATGGCCGAGACCTCTGCAGTAGAGGTAGCAGCTGTCGCGCATGCGCCTGTCATGTTCCTGTGGGCTCAGACGTGTGCGTCCCAGCTGCCTGGGCTCCTCAATGCTGGGTTCGGGAGGCTTGGGGTGCTCCGGGAAACCGGGATACGGGGGTGGTGTCAAAAAGGCGCTGTCTCACATTTCCTCGGATGCAGTAGTTAATCCTGATGGCCAGCGTTATCAGGGACTGGAGATCCTCTCCCAGTTCCCGAGTGATCAGTTCATCCTTGAGGGAGTTAGACAGACCCTGGTGGAAAGCGGTGACCAGTGCCTCAATATTCCACCCACTCTCGGCGGTGAGGTGCGGAACTCAATGGCGAAGTCAGCCACTGGTCTGGCCCCTTGAGAGATTGAACAGTTGCCTTGCAGCTTCTCGTCCACCGAGTGGGTGGTTGAAGACTCGTCGCAGCTCGGCAGTGAAGACTAATATGGAGCTGCAGGATGGTGGCTGCTGTTCCCACACCGCCGTTGCCCACGCCAGGGCCTTCCCCGAGAGTAGAGAGATGATGTAGGCGATTATGGCTGATTGGTGTGTTTGAGGATAGCACCCCACATATCTTTCGATTACCATAAATTCATAAGCTATCACAGTTCACAGAAAACACATTTCACAGCGAAAACAAATCAATTACCTTTTGAAGAACTTCTGCTGAGGGCTTCCCAAGTGTCCAATGAAGACAATCCATGGTTCTTTTGTTAGAAAAAGTAATGTATTATATCCATAAATCTCATTTTGGTTGGCGCGTTATGATAAGAAAATACAGCCTCTAATCGTCCATTGAAACGTGAAGAGAACTCGTTCAACTTATACCTATAAACTTGTCCAAGAACAATCAAACATAATTTTAAATGTATCCTTAGGAACACTTATGTATAAATAGTATAATATTTCAACCGGAATATAAACTGGGCGATAAGAAAGAAAAAAAACACAGAGCGCGCCAGCCGGGAACGCGCATTTACTTCTATTGACATCTGTGTTGCCACTTCCTTATTCGTCTTCTTCTCTGCTCTAAAAGCATCTAAAAAGAATCAGAACACTTTCTCGAGACTGTTGACATCCAGAGGAAGCAATAGGTACTGCATTCATATGCCCTTATATGGGCATTTTCATAAGAGAGGGGTTCTAAATGAGGCAATGTGTCAAAACCACTTTTTCCAGGACAGAAATTCCTCGGGTTTTTGCCTGCCATATCCGTTCTGTTATACTCACAGACAAAATGTTAACACTTTTAGAAAATTCTGAGTGTTTCCTATCCAATGGTACTAAATATGTGCATATCCTATTTTCTGGGCCTGAATGGGAGGCATTTTACTTTGGGCACGCCAGGCACTCCAAAACGGTCACCTCGTGCGCTGCTCCCAAAGAAGTTAACCTGTAGAAGACTACAACACATTCTTTGTTGTTGTTTTTTTTACCTTCAATTCCCCTCAAGGCAGTCGGCTGTAATGAAGCCTCACTGAGTCAATCCAAAATCGTCCCCTAAACCTTATGCACTTGTGGAGATCTGAGAGAATTTGATTGGTATACACAATATGGTGTAAATTCCACCTTGTGGGGCAAGGTCGAGCTAAACCAGTTGATGCACCTGTCAATTCCTATCAGATCTCCACAAGTGCCTAGGACATAGGGTTTAGGGGATGATTTTGGATTGGGCCACTTATCTTGGATATAAAAAACATTTAGACAAAACTTTTCATAGTTAAACAATTATTTAATAGTACAGCTGCTTTGGAATTGTTGAACGGCTATAATCATTTACTACCCTACTTATTATAATGTTGCATAGTAAATGCTTTTCTTTGAAATTACTGTCTGCTGACTTTTGAATGGTAGACCTAGTGTACATCCTTTAACACTGACCTAGTGTAAAAATCCCACTGTTAAGTATACAATCACTATATATACAAAGGTATGTGGACATCCCTTCAAATTAGTGGATTCGGCTATTTCAGCCACACCCGATGCTGACAGATGTATAAAATCGAGCACACAGCCATGCAATCTCCATAGACAAACATTGACAGTAGAATGGTCAGAAGGCCCATTCATTCTAATTCTATGGTTGGTACAGTATGCCCATATAGACTGCCCTTAATAATCATGTAGTGTTTCTGGTGCATTTGGACCTTGGACCTGTCCCCCCCTCTCCCCCAACCTCTCTTTATCTGCTCCACTGAAAGAGTTTTACATGCTAATCCCATTATGCTGTTGGTGACATGTGAGCACAGATTAATACAGATTAGGAACAGAGCGTCAGGTCTCGTACACACTTGGGCCTAGTATGAACACACACTTGTCTGCCTCCATTAAGGAATAACATTGACATCTCTCAACCAGACGCAGGGGTTTTGTGACGGTATGCGTGTGTGTGTGTGTGTGTGTGTGTGTGTGGGAGTGAAGTTGTTTCAATCAATAATGTAACATTATAGCTATGGGATTTGTATTGCTAAATTTGATCTCCCTTTGTTAATATTTATTTCCCTCGTTTACCCTCAGTTCCATAGAAGTGTTTGGCGAAGATACAGGACAGATGCTGCTCTCTTTAGCCTGGCCATCAGCTGGCCTTGTTGTCGCCTGAAACGTGTACCAAAGGTCTGTTTTGGGAGAGACATGACTGATGGCTGAATGAATGTTTAACCCACTGTGCCAATGGGGATGCCAGTGTGTGTATGTGTGTGTGTCTGTGTACATGGAAAGGTGAAGGACCTGAAAGGTTAGTTTGATGGTGGGTTCACAAACACAAAGAGAGAGGCGCAATATACTGAGCAGTAGAGAGATGTGTAGAGTAGAGAAAAGAGAGAGGGAAAAAATACAAAAGTCAGGATTGAGACTGTAGAGTAGAACAAGAATTGAGAGAGAGAGAACATAATTCGTCAGATGTTGTTGTTGTTCTTTCCTGACAAAAAAGGCTAGAATTCTTATCACAGTCGTAGAAAGCTAGTGTAACACTCCATCTGGAGGGTTTGAAGAGTGGCCACGGAGTGTTATGGTGAGGAACATTGATTCAATCAAGTTACCAGTCAGTCTTTGCTAACCAGTGTGTGTCTGAGAGAGAGAGAGAGAGACTGGGTGTGAGTAAGGAGTTACCACAGGATTGGAACAGGTTCTATGGCAAGTTATAGTCAGAGAGAGCAGCGAGTTTAGAGGATTGTAACAGCAATCGTGTTTGTAGTAGAAGAGAGTTAGTGTTAGTGTGTGGAAGGAGGACCAGTGTATGAGTTAAAAGGACGGAGAGCTGGAGTTAACTGAAACAGCAGCAAGAGGGTATATCATCATCAGTCCACCACAGCCATGGCGTCAGCTGCTCTAGAACTGATGGGCTTCTTCATGGGTCTGCTAGGCATGCTGGGTACCCTGGTGTCCACAGTGCTTCCCTACTGGCGGATATCTGCCCACATCGGGCCCAACATCGTCACTGCCGTGGGCAATATGAAGGGCCTCTGGATGGAGTGTGTCTACCAGAGCACCGGAGCCTTCCAGTGTGAGACCTACAACTCCATGCTGGCCTTACCCTCAGACCTCCAGGCCTCCCGGGCCCTGATGGTTGTCTCTGTGGTCTTTTCCGTCCTGGCCATCGCCATCTCCACCGTGGGCATGCAGTGCACCATCTGCATGGAGGGCTCGGCAGCTAAAGGCAGAGTGGCTGGTACTGGGGGAGGCCTCTTCCTCACCGCGGGGTTCCTGGCTCTGATCCCGGTGTCGTGGACGACCCACGAGGTTGTCCAGACCTTCTACCAAGTCAACCTGCCCAGCAGCCTGAAGTACGAGCTGGGGGACTGTCTGTACGTGGGGCTGGCCGCCGCCCTGCTCTCCATGCTGGGCGGGGGGCTGCTGTGTGTCTCCTGCTGTGAGAAGCCGGATGTGGGGCGCCGTGGAGGGAGGAGGCATGGCGGAGGGTACCCCTACCCAGCTCCGGGCATGGGGGTAGCCACTGGGAGGGCCAGGACCAGCTCACAGACGTATAGGAACCCAACGTTACAGATGGGGGTGAACGCTGCCACCAAGGCAGCGACCCTGGCAAGGAGTCACACCAGCACTACTACCCAGTCCAGCACCCCCGCCCAGGGGGCCAAGAAAGACCCACGCCGCAACCCTGCGGCGGGCTACGATGTCACCGGGTACGTCTGATCGTGTTGAGGCCAATGTTAACATTCACACACACACCACACTGTCTCTTCTATACAGTATCTGGTGCAGAGAATGACAACCACAACAACGTGCAAAGGTAACTGTGTGTGTTACCTTTTACAATGAACTGATCAGGGGACTTTTAGTGCCACACTACTGTATCTGAATACTTTTTCTCCTCACAATGGAAATCAGAGAGACTTGTAGTGCTTGACCTGGCATACAGTACTGTAGTGACTGAACGAACTGAGCAACCCTGAAACATGTTTTATAGATCTTTTGATATATTTACTATTGAAAATGGATTTATTGCAGTAACATCTGTCTTGATGTGATTACTCTGAAGTGTTCGCTCCATCTGGAGATAGGGGCTCTTGAAAGTAAACACACACTCAGTAATCACACACAGCTAATGTACCCCAGTGACCTCGCACTGCAGCCTCTTCAGTAAGGTCCACTGGGTCACCAACAGCGATACTGTATCACATTACCAAATAGATTTTAGGGCACACTTTCCTTTATGCCTTTTCACCCTAGAGTCGATGTGGGCATAATAAAATCTGAATGGGCATAATAAAACAATCCCCATCAAAATCTGTCTGTTTAAACTAAAGATATCTGCATGGACTGCGTCTCAATCCAGCGCATCGGCCAATGGTGGCCTTCCTCATCTGCAGTGGATGGTGGCCGAACTACAGCGTGGCTTTGTCAGACCATGAGACATCCTGAAAATCGGTGTTCTAACGAAAACATATGTAGCGACTCTCACAAACACGATGGTGTTCTCCGTTTTACTCTACAACCCCACAAGTGTCAGGACTCGTCTGAAGTCGGTACCGCCAATCTGCCAACTTCTGTGTGTAGGGTCCCAACAGTTTGGGCTACACACTAATATGACCCTTCTGTGTGTAGGGTCCCAACAGTTTGGGCTACACACCAATATGACCCTTCTGTGTTTTTGCTCTAGGAAGCCCATAAGCCAAGTCTGAAGGTAGCCCGGAAAAAATGAATGGAAGTATGTCATGGTAGCTTAGTGCCCCAGAAAAAGTGTTAAATATTGCAAATAAATATATGTATAATAGTTTCCTGATCTGTCTTATATCTCTCAGATACAGGACAGACACTTTAAAACAAATGTCCTTTTGATCTTCTTTTAGTTTGTCCATGTACTAATTAATCTGTTATTCAATGCATTTCTATGGGCTAATAGCAGTAAAGCCAAATTCAATGTTTCATTAAAAAATATATAAAATAAATATGTTTTTATACCTAAATGGGTCCTAAAATGCTAAATCAAATAACTAAATGATCCTTGGTATGACCATCTTAAAACAATTCTATATGTTAGCTTAGTAGAATTAAAATCATTGACAAATGTTCATTATCAATTACTATGTTAGCTAATCTCCTCTACATATTTCTTCTGATTGATAATCATTCATGTGAAAGTTGAAATTCTTTGTTCTGTTTTGCAGAATGTTTAATGTGATTTAACACTACTGATTATTTTGTTTTTTCATAGTTGTGTGTAGGGTCCCAACAGACCTGTTTAAGACCTGTTAATAATTGCAACACTTTTCTAAACAGACCTTCTATTTTCCAAAGATACTTTGCAGTCAAAATAGTAAAGAAAAAAGCAAGTGATTTAACTAAATAAAATATTTGTTTGATCTTCATTAGAACTGTCAGTCATTTTCAGTTTGTTACAGATGAAGCCCAAGGACGGCTTATTAACCTGAATGTTATCTACTGCATCTCTTCTGTAGAGGGACTCTTATGGCCCATCCCATTCCAAAACAGATGAGCCATGAACAATGATGAAAGACAAACAAGAAGGAAAGATGGGCGCAAATAAACCCAAAACAAGCAACAAAGACAACCTCCCCTCTAATCGATAGCTAGTTAGTTTTGGTGTTGGTGACAGGAGTGAGGTACTTGGGGAGGTTGAAGTGATACAGTAGACAGACAAGACCGCTGTTTCCTAGTATTGGTGGGAAAGCAACGGAACTGTATGTGGGGTTTACTGACCCCTAAAACAACCTCTAAAAAGACTGCTGTACAACTGACACCCCTGGACTTTAACCTTGATTGAGCAATACTGTGCACGGTTTAATACACACTTCTGCTGGTGGGAAAAACAAACACAACCTAACACACATTCTCTCCATACATACAGTATGTATTTCAGTTCTTCTTCAACATGAGAAGAAAAACATGTACCTTTTCTGACCATTATCATTTCAACATGAGAAGAAAAATATGTAATTTTCTGACCATTATCATTTCAACATGAGAAGAAAAAGATGTACCTTTTCTGATCATTATCATTTCAACATGAGAAGAAAAATATGTACCTTTTCTGACCATTATCATTTCAACATGAGAAGAAAAAGATGTACCTTTTCTGATCATTATCATTTCAACATGAGACGAAAAAGATGTACCTTTTCTGACCATTATCATTTCAACATGAGAAGAAAAAGATGTACCTTTTCTGATCATTATCATTTCAACATGAGACGAAAAAGCTTCCTTACTCTGTGGGAAAGGAGAGAGGAATACAATGGAAAGATCTCGTCTACAACTCTCTCTCTGACCTCTACAGATCCAAAACAGGTTACAATGGCAGATTATAGCGAACAGGTCAGTGAGAGCAAGGCAAAAGCACTCATAATGAGCAGTGAGGTACAAGGACGTCTGGTGACCCACCAGAGGAATGACACTCACTCATAATGAGCAGTTAGGTTTAGGGACGTCTACTGACCCACTAGAGGAATGACACTCACTGAAAATGAGCAGTGAGTTAAAGGGACATCTAGTGACCCAGCAGAGAAATGACACTCACTCACAATGAGCAGAGAGGAATAGGGACATCTAGTGACCCACCAGAGGAATGACACTCACTCATAATGAGCAGTGAGGTACAGGGACGTCTGGTGACCCACAAGAGGAATGACACTCACTCAGAATGAGCAGTGAGGTATAGGGACGTCTAGTGACCCACCTGAGGAATGACACTCACTCATAATGAGCAGTGAGGTATAGGGACTACTGGTGACCCACCTGAGGAATGACACTCACTCATAATGAGCAGTGAGGTATAGGGACTACTGGTGACCCACCTGAGGAATGACACTCACTCATAATGAGCAGTGAGGTATAGGGATGTCTGGTGACCCACCAGAGGACTGACACTCACTCATAATAAGCAGTGAGGTACAAGGATGTCTGGTGACCCACCAGAGGAATGACACTCACTTTTAATGAGCAGCGAGCTATAGGGACAGCCAGTGACCCAGCAGAGGAATGACACTCGCTTATAATGAGCAGTGAGGTATAGGGACGTCTATTGACCCACCAGAAGAATGACACTCACTGAAAATGAGCAGTGAGTTAAAGGGACATCTAGTGACCCACCATAGGAAAGACACTCACTCATAATGAGCAGTGAGGTACAGGGACATCTAGTGACCCACCAGAGGAATGACACTCACTCATAATGAGCAGTGAGGTATAGGGACGTCTGGTGACCCACCAGAGGAATGACAGTCACTCATAATGAGCAGTGAGGTACAGGGACGTCTGGTGACCCACAAGAGGAATGACAGTAACTCATGAAGAGCATTGAAGTATAGGGATGTCTAGTGACCAACCAGAGGAATGACACTCACTCATAATGAGCAGTGAGGTAAAAGGACGTTTGGTGACCCACCAGAGGAATGACACTCACTCAGAATGAGCAGTGAGGTATAGGGACGTCTGGTGAACCACCAGAGGACTGACATTCACTCATAATGAGCAGTGAGGTATAGGGACATCTGATGACGCACCAAAGGAATGACAGTCACTCATAATGAGCAGGACGTCTGGTGACCTACCAGAGGAATGACAGTCACTCGTATTGAGCAGTGAGTTACAAGGATCTTGATACCCACAAGAGGAATGACACTCACTCATAATGAGCAGTGAGGTATAGGGACGTCTGGTGACCCACCAGAGGAGTGACACTCACTCATAATGAGCAGTGAGGTACAGTGACGCACAGTGAACCACCAGAGGAAAGACAGTCACTCATAATGAGCAGTGAGGTATAGGGACTTCGAGTGAAACACCAGAGGAATGACACTCACTCAGAATGAGCAGTGACGTACAGGGAAATCTGGTGACCCACCAAGGGAATGACACTCAATCATAATGAGCAGTGAGGTATTTGGATATCTGGTTACCCACCAGAGGAATGACACTCACTCAGAATGAGCAGTGAGGTATAGGGACGTCTGGTGACCCACACGAAGAATGACACTCATTCATAATGAGCAGTGAGGTATAGGCACGTCTGGTGACCCACCAGAGGAATGACATTCACTCATAATGAGCAGTGAGGTATAGGGACGTCTAGTGACCCACCAGAGGAATGACAGTCACTCATAATGAACAGTGAGGTATAGGGACGTCTAGTGACCCACTAGAGGAATGACACTCACTCATAATGAGCAGTGAGGTATAGGTACGTCTGGTGACCCACCTGAGGAATGACACTCACTCATAATGAGCATTGAGGTAAAGGGATGTCTGGTGACCCACCAGAGGAATGACACTCACTCATAATGAGCAGTGAGGTATAGGGACATCTATTGATCCACCAGAGGAATGACAGTCACTCATAATGAGCAGTGAGGTATAGGGACGTCTATTGATCCACCAGAGGAATGACAGTCACTCATAATGAGCAGTGAAGTATAGGGACGTCTGGTGACCCACCAGAGGAAGACACACACTCATAATGAGCAGTGAGGTATAGGTACGTCTGGTGACCCACCTGAGGAATGACACTCACTCATAATGAGCATTGAGGTAAAGGGATGTCTGGTGACCCACCAGAGGAATGACACTCACTCATAATGAGCAGTGAGGTACAAGGATGTCTGGTGACCAACCAGAGGAATGACACTCACTCATAATGAGCAGTGAGGTATAGGGACGTCAGGTGACGCAACGAAAGAATGACACTCACTCATAATGAGCAGTGAGGTACAAGCACGTCTGGTGACCCACCAGAGGAATGACACTCACTTTTAATGAGCAGCAAGCTATAGGGACAGCTAGTGACCCAGCAGAGGAATGACACTCATTGAGAATGAGCAGTGAGGTATAGGGACATCTAGTGACCCAGTAGAGGAATGACACTAACTTATAATAAGCAGTGAGATATAGGAACGTCTGGTGACCCACCAGAAGAATGACACTCACTCATAATGAGCAGTGAGGTATAGGGACATCTATTGATCCACCAGAGGAATGACAGTCACTCATAATGAGCAGTGAGGTATAGGGACGTCTATTGATCCACCAGAGGAATGACAGTCACTCATAATGAGCAGTGAAGTATAGGGACGTCTGGTGACCCACCAGAGGAAGACACACACTCATAATGAGCAGTGAGGTACAAGGATGTCTGGTGACCCACCAGAGGAATGACACTCACTCATAATGAATATTGAGGTACAGGGACGTCTGGTGACCCACCAGGGGAATGACACTCACTCGAATTGTCTAATGAGGTACAGCGAGGTCTAGTGACCCACCAGAGGAATGACAGTCACTCAAATTGAGCAGGGAGGTACAGGGACATTTAGTGACCCACCAGAGGAATAACACTCACTCATAATGAGCAGTGAGATATAGGGACGTCTGGTGACCCACCAGAGGAGTGACACTCACTCATAATGAGCAGTGAGATATAGGGACGTCTGGTGACCCACCAGAGGAGTGACACTCACTCAGAATGAGCAGTGAGTTACAGGGACGCATAGTGAACCACCAGAGGAATGACACTCACTCATAATGAGCAGTGAGATATAGGGACGTCTGATGACCCACCAGAGGATAGACACTCACTTATAATGAGCAGTTAGGTTTAGGGACGTCTATTGACCCTCAAGAGGAATGACAGTCACTCATAATGAGCAGAGAGGTACAGGGACATTTAGTGACCCACCAGAGGAATGACACTCACTCATAATGAGCAGTGAGATATAGAGACGTCTGGTGACCCACCAGAGGAATGACACAAACTCATAAAGAGCATTGAAGTATAGGGGCGTCTAGTCACATACAAGAGGAATGACACTCACTCAGAATGAGCAGAGGTATAGGGACGTCTGGTGACCATCCAGAGGACTGACATTCACTCATAATGAGTAGTGAGGTATAGGCACGTCTTGTGACTAACCAGAGGAATTACACTCACTCATAATGAGCAGTGAGGTATAGGGATGTCTGGAGACCCACCAGAGGAATGACAGTCACTCATAATGAGCAGTGAGGTATAGGGACGTCTGATGACGCACTAAAGGAATGACTGTCACTCATAATGAGCAGGACGTCTGGTGACCTACCAGAGGAATGACAGTCACTCATATTGAGCAGTGAGGTACAAGGATCTTGATACCCACCAGAGGAATGACACTCACTCATAATGAGCAGTGAGGTATAGGGACGTCTGGTGACCCACCAGAGGAGTGACACTCACTCATAATGAGCATTGCGGTACAGGGACGCACAGTGAACCACCAGAGGAATGACACTCACTCAAAATGAGCAGTGAGGTATAGGGACTTCGAGTGAAACACCAGAGGAATGACACTTATTCATAATGAGCAGTGATCTACAAGGACGTCTGGTGACCCAACAGAGGAATGACACTCACTCATAATGAGCAGTGAGGTACAGGGACATCTGTTGACCCACCAGAGGAATAACACTCACTCATAATAAGCAGTGAGGCATTGGGACGTCTGTTGACCAACCAGAGGAATGACCTTCACTTATTATGAGCAGTGAGGTATAGGGACGTCTGGTGACCCACCAGAGGAATGACATTCACTCATAATAAGCAGTGAGGTACAAGGACGTCTGGTGACCTACCAAAGGAATTACACTCACTCAGAATGAGCAGTGAGATATAGGGAAGCCTGATGACCCACCAGAGAAATGACACTCACTCAGAATGAGTAGTGAGGTATAGGGACATCTAGTGACCCACAAGAGGAATGACACTCACTGAGAATGACCAGTGAGGTATAGGGACGTCTGGTGACCCACCAGAGGAATGACACACCCTCATAATGAGCAGTGAGGTATAGGGACATCTAGTGACCCACCAAAGGAATGACACACCCTCATAATGAGCAGTGAGGTATAGGGACATCTAGTGACCCACCAAAGGAATGACACTCACTCACTTGGGTCAAACGTTTCGGGTAGCCTTCCACAAGCTTCCCACAATAAGTTGGGTGAATTTTGGCCCATTCCTCCTGACAGAGCTGGTGTAACCGAGTCAGGTTTGTAGGCCTCCTTGCTCGCACACACTTGCTCACTTCTGCTCACAGATTTTCTTTGGGATTGAGGTCAGGGCTTTGTGATGGCCACTCCAATAGCTTGACTTTGTTGTCCCTAAGCCATTTGCCACAACTTTGGAAGTATGCTTGGGGTCATTTTCCATTTGGAAGACCCATTTGCGACTAAGTTTTAACTTCCTGACTGATGTCTTGAGATGTTGCTTCAATATATCCACGTAATTTTACCTCCTCATGATGCCATCTATTTTGTGAAGTGCACCAGTCCCTCCTGCAGCAAAGCACCCCCACAACATGATGCTGCCACCCCCGTGCTTCACGGTTGGGATGGTGTTCTTTGGCTTGCAAGCCTCCAATAATCTGTCTGTAAACAATTGTTGGAAAAATGACTTGTGTCATGCACAAAGTAGATGTCCTAACCGACTTGCCAAAACTATAGTTTGTTAACAAGAAATGTGTGCAGTGGTTGAAAAACAAGTTTTAATGACTCCAATCTTAGTGTATGTAAACTTCAAACTTCAACTGTATATGATATCAACAGAGAGGTATATTTTCTGGGTGATTTAAATATTGACAGGCTTTCATCAAGCTGCCCAATGAAGAAAAAACTTCAAACTGTAACCAGTGCCTGCAACCTGGTTCAGGTTATCAGTCAACCCACCCAGGTAGTTACAAACAGCACAGGAATGAAATCATCAACATGTATTGATCAGATCTTTACTAATGCTGCAGAAATGTGCTTCAAAGCAGTATCCAAATCCATAGAATGTAGTGATCATAATGTAGTAGCCATATGTAGGAAAACCAAAGTTCCAAAGGCTGGGCCTAATATAGTGTATAAGAGGCCATACAGTATATTTTGTAGTGATTCGTACGTTGTTGATGTAAAGACTATTTGTTGGTCCGTGGTGTGTAATGAGAAGCAAACAGACACTGCACTTGACACATTCATGAAATTGCTTTTTTTCAGTTACTAATAAGCACACACCCATGAAGAAAATGACTGTAAAAACTGTTCAATCCCTGTGGATTGATAAGGAATGAAAAAATTGTATGGAAAGGGGGATACCTAGTCAGTTGTACAACTGAATGCCTTCAACTGAAATGTGTCTTCCACATTTAACCAAACCCCTCTGAATCAGAGAGGTGCGGGGGGCTGCATTAATCGACATCCACGTCTTCGGCGCCCGGGGAACAGTGGATTAACTGCCTTGCTCAGGGGAAGAACGACAGATTTTTACTTTGTCAGCTCGGAGATTCGATCCAGCAACCTTTCGGTTACTGGCCAAATGCTCTGACCACTAGGCTGGTTGAGACAAAAGGATTAAACAAAGAGAAATGACAAAGAATGATAGTAAAAAAAACACAAATGAAATGTTGGGGAAACAAGCTCATTCATTGAATCAGATGCCTCATTCATCACAAAACTACTTGAATGATATTTTCATTGGCAACATTAGCACATGTAGGCATGACATGCCAGCAACAAACACTGACACTACACATACAATTATATCTGACCAAATTATGAAAGAATTCCGTAAAGTGAGTGTGGAAGAGGTGAAAAGATTATTGTTGTCTATCAACAATGACAAGCCACCGGGGTCTGACAACTTGGATGGAAAATGACTGAGGATAATAGCAGACGATATTGCCACTCCTATTGGCCATATCTTCAATGTAAGCCTACTAGAAAGTGTGTGCCCCCAGGCCCGGAGGGAAACAAAAGTAATTCTGCTACCTAAGAATAGTAAAGCCCCTTACACTGGCTCAGCCTGTTACCAACCCTTAGTAAACTTTTAGAAGAAATTGTGTTTGACCAGATACAATGCTATTTTACAGTAAACAAATTGACAACAGACTTTCAGCATGCTTATATGGAAGGACATTCAACAAGCACTGCACTTACACCAATGACTGATGATTGGCTGAGAGAAAGTGATACAAAGATTGGGGGGGGCTGTTTTGTAATAGCCATGACTACATGGAACTCTATTCCACATCAGGTAACTGATGCAACTGATGCAAGCAGTAAAATCAGATAAAACAAAAGATGAAATACACCGTATGGAACAGTGGGGACTGTGAATAGACACACACAAAGGTACAGACACACTCATACTTACACAAGCGCTAGCACACGCACTCTACACACAACTACATTGTAATATTGTTGTATGGTGGTATTATATATGTTGTATTGTGGATATGTAGTGGTGTAATAATGTTACATGATGTACTGTTATCTTTTGTACTGTTATCTTTTGTTTTATATGTAATGTAATGCCTTAATAATGTGTTTGGACTCTAATGGGGAACCTCATTTGCATATACCCTGCCCATTCCCCTCCCCATATCACAATTTGTGCCCCCCAGAAGTGAGCAACCTACATATAGACCATATTGTGTTCTCTACAGGTTATAGAAAAGAGCAGAAGCTCTGTACTCTCCATTCAGACACCAGTCGTACCTACCTACTTACCTTCATGTTAGTGGAAGATGTGCTCTTTTAGTATTTCTCCAGTAGGATTCCTCAAGGCGAAAGCCTCTGTCAAAGATAATAAAACCAAAAACACTATACTGTAGTTTAATATGGGTCAGCAATAAATATATTGCACAGTGATATTTTAAACACCACCACCAGATATCCCTGGATGTCTGGCCTGTTGAGGAAGTACATTCCCATTTTACCCAAAAAACAAATAGGATGGCTAAGTGGTCATTGCATTTACCTTTCATCACATATGATTGAGAGTTAAAGTCCCTTCTGTTTAATGGTGTCAGTCTGCCTTCTAAGTTCATGCAATTTCAATAGTGTGTAGCACTGCTATTCTGCTTTACCTGAGTGGACAGATGCTGGCTGTCTGCGGAATAAAACATCACTCTCGGACTACCGAGAGTACCAATGGAACCTACACAAGGCTGTGGCTAAGTACCATGCATGTCAGGTGACCGTTGCGACGGTCAGTAACGTTTTAGAAGGGAGTGAGTGTGTAGCACTGGCCATCTGGGGTCACGCGCCAATCGACGTCGCTTTCAGATGAGCTGTCCTGTGGGGAACAGGCTTGCATGTCAGGTGGCGATCAGAAATGTTTCAGAAGAGAGTGAGTGTGTAGCACTGCTATGGTGTTTTACCTGAGTTGGAATACTTACTTGTAGCCATGGCTTATAAACCTTTTTCCTCTTTTAATCTAAGAAGGGTAGAGCTAGTAAACAATGGGGAAAACATGTGTTTGACCAGATACAATGCTATTTTACTGAGTAAAGCCAGTGTGTCTATGTATGCGGACGACTCAACACTAGGAGTCATCCGCAACACTTGGAGATGATTGTGGACTACAGGAAAAAGAGGACCGAGCTCGCCCCCATTCACATCGACAGGGCTGTAGTGGAGCAGGTTGAGAGCTTCAAGTTCCTTGGTGTCCACATCACCAACAAACTAACATGGTCCAAACACACCAAGACAGTCGTGAAGAGGGCACGACAAAACCTATTCCCCCTCAGGAGACTGAAAAGATTTGGCATGGGTCCTCAGATCCTCAAAAAGGTTCTACGGCTGCACCATTGAGAGCATCCTGACTGGTTGCATCACTGCCTGGTATGGCAACTGCTCGGCCTCTGACCGCAAGACACTACAGAGGGTAGTGTGAACGGCCCAGTACATCACTGGGGCTAAGCTTCCTGCCATCCAGGACCTTTGTACCAGGCAGTGTCAGAGGAAGGCCCAAAAAAACTGCAAGTGGTACCAATGGAACCTACACAAGGCTGGAATGGGCTACAAGACCATCGCCAAGCAGCTTGGTGAGAAGGTGACAACAGTTTGTGCGATTATTCGCAAAAAAAAACTGTCAATCTCCCTCGGCCTGGGGCTCCATGCAAGATATCACCTCGTGGAGTTGAAATGATTATGAGAACGGTGAGGAATCAGCCCAGAACTACACGGGAGGATCTTGTCAATGATCTCAAGGCAGCTGGAACCATAGTCACCAAGAAAACAATTGGTAACACACTACGCCGTGAAGGACTGAAATCCTGCAGCGCCCGCAAGGTCCCCCTGCTCAACAAAGCACATACACATGCCCGTCTGAAGTTTGCCAATGAACATCTGAATGATTCAGAGGACATCTGGGTGAAAGTGTTGTGGTCAGATGAGACCAAAATGGAGCTCTTTGGCATCAACTCAACTCGCCGTGTTTGGAGGAGGAGGAATGCTGCCTATGACCCCAAGAACACCATCCCCACCGTCAAACATGGGAGGTGGAAACATTATGCTTTGGGGGTGTTTTTCTGCTAAGGGGATAGGACAACTTCACCGCATCAAAGGGACGATGGACGGGGCCATGCACCGTCAAATCTTGGGTGAGAACCTCCTTCCCTCAGGTATTCCAGCATGACAATGACCCAAAACACACGGCCAAGGCAACAAAGGAGTGGCTCAAGAAGAAACACATTAAGGTCCTGGAGTGGCCTAGCCAGTCTCCAGACCTTAATCCCATAGAAAATCTGTGGAGGGAGCTGAAGGTTCGAGTTGCCAAACGTCAGCCTCGAAACCTTAATGACTTGGAGAAGATCTGCAAAGAGGAGTGGGACAAAATCCCTCCTGAGATGTTTGCAAACCTGGTGGCCATCTACAAGAAACGTCTGACCTCTGTGATTGCCAACAAGGGTTTTGCCACCAAGTACTAAGTCATGTTTTGCAGAGGGGTCAAATACTTATTTCCCTCATTAAAATGCAAATCAATTTATAACATTTTTCACATGCGTTTTTCTGGATTCTTTTGTTGTTATTCTGTCTCTCACTGTTCAAATAAACCTACCATTAAAATTATAGACTGATCATTTCTTTGTCAGTGGGCAAACGTATAAAATCAGCAGGGGATTAAATACTTTTTTCCCTCACTGTATATAGCCACTGTCTATTTATTCCTCGTGTCAATATTTATATTTTTATTTTGTTTATCTTATCTTTAACTCTGCATTGTTGGAAATTGACCCGTAAATAAGCATTTCAATGTTAGTCTACACATGTTGTCAACGAAGCATGTGACAAATAAAAATGTGATTTGATTAATGACAGATTTACAGTCAGGCTGGACTTATGATTGGTCAGTGCTTTTCCATGAGCTATGTGATTGGTCAAACTCAGTTTGAGGTCTGGGCTGAGGTAGAGATGAGTCTCATGTGGTTATCAGTTCAGAATTCTCTGATACAGTCAGTTTTCTACCACTTTCACAGTGAGTGGGAGGAAGATAATTCTTTCACCACAACAAATTCTAAATGTGTGTGTGTGATCTGCCATTCAAACGTAGCTCTTGATAAGAAGGAAAAAGTCAAGAGGCATTTCAAAACTGTTCACAAGAAATATGAAACTGACTTTCCAGCTAAAAGTGTACTACGCAAGAGAAAAGTAAGAGTTGAAGTCTCAACTAGCTGCCCAACAATCGATCTTTACCAGGCCCAGCTCAAAATGAAAGGCAGCCACGATTGCATCATTCCGGGTGAGTTGCATACTAGCAAAGCACAATAAACCTTCCCAGGATGGAGAAATAGTAAAAGGGGCCTTTTTTAGAGGCAGCAGAATCATTGTTTGATGATTTCAAAAATAAATCGGAAGTAATTTCCACTATTAAGGATGTTCAGCTAACCAGAAATACTGTTACACGGCACTGTGAGATGCTGGATGAGGATTTGAGGGAGCATCTTAAAAAATACAAAAATGAGTGCGTACTCTTTTCACTTCAATTTGACGAGTCGACAGACGTGATCGACACATCTCAGTTGTGCATTTTCATCAGAATGGTGTTTGAAGATATGACTGCCAAAGAGGAACTGCTCAAAATCACATTGTTGAAAGGAAAAACTCGAGGGGGGAAATTTTTGTGCCATTCAAGGACAATTTTAATAGCACTCAGATACCCATTTACAAACTAAAGATGGAGCACCAGCCATGACTGGCTGCATCAATGGGTTTATTGCCCTTTGCAAAAGTGATGACTTTCCAGACTTCCTCAATTATCACTGAATAATCCATCAACAGGCCTTGTGTGGTAAAATGCTGAATATGAAAGATGTCATGGATATCGCACTCAAAATCATGAATTCAATTCAGGCCAGAAGTCTCCAGATCTCAACTTGAAGAAAGTGAAGCTGAACACAGACCTCTTGCAACACACGGATGTAAGGTGGTTTAGTAGAGGCACATTCCTGCAGAGATTTAGGGATCTGTTATTTGAAATCAAGTAGTTTTTGGCCTCAAAAGATGCCGAATATGAGCAGTTGGAAGACAAAGTGTGGCTGTTAGATGTAGCTTTTTTGACCGGCGTAAAACTGTTCGGCTGAATTAGCTCAATTTAGAGCTGCAAGGAAAATACTAAAACATTGTTGAAATGATTAGCTCTGTGACAGCTTTTAACAGTCAGGGATTGCTGGGTCGCTAGCGGGCTCGTCCCGACACTACCAGCGAAAATCTATAGCGCCAAATTCAAAATCCCAAAATGGAATTATTAAACATCCAGCAATATACAAGTGTTCCATACTCATCAAAAGCTCTGTTTCTTGGCAATATCACAGCGTTGTCAGATTTCAAAAAGGCTTTACGGCGAAAGCAGCACATTCATTTGTTTGAGGCTATCACCTCACATATTTTCCAATAGCCATGTATCGATTAGCCATCATGGCACACACATAACACATTTCACAGCGAAAACAAATCAATTACCTGTTGAAGAACTTCTGCTGAGGTCATCCTAAGTGTCCAACGAAGACAATCCATGGTTCTTTTGTTAGAAAAAGTAACGTCTTTTATCCATAAATCCTCCATTTGGTTCGTGCGTTATAATCAGAAACTACAGCTTCCATTACTCCATTGAAACGCGGCGCCAACTCGTTCAAATTATACCTATAAACTTGTCCAAAAACAATCAAACATAGTTTTAAATGTATCCTTAGGAACACTTTTACGTATATTTACTATTATAAATCAGCCGGAATATAAACTGAACGCTAAAGACGATAAATAAGACACGGCGTGACTTCTCGTGAGCGCGCAATGTGCAGAGTTTTCAGAACGTGGTGTCCTCATGCCATGCTGTTGTTCAATGGTCTAAATATCCAGAGATGAGGAAAGTTGCCAAGTACATGACATCATTTTTTGGATCTACCTACCTTTGCGAGTCATGAAAAGCATCAAGTCAAAATAGCGGTCAGATGATCACCTGGACACCTGCTTGAGGCTAGCAATCACTAGTTACAACCCAGACCATGCTAAGCTATCTGACAGCAGGCAGTGCAAACCATCCAATCAATAGGGTGGGGGGTAGACCGCATTAGGAAGCAGGGTGGAAAAAGTAGATCCTATGCAACTAAAGTCTGGGCACCCCTTCTGTACAGAGTCCAGGAGTTCTGAGGAGGATGCCCCCTGCTGGTCAGCCAGGGTATATTCCACTAAGGGAAAACACCAAAAACGTGAGCAGGTAAGTGTTAGTACTCCCTGACAGCTTGTAGCCTACTTAATAGGTAGTTAAAGGGTAATTAAAACTTTTTTTTAATTGCAACAATAATAACAATATTACACATCAATACAGGGTAATTGCTTACTGTCAGATTTCAATATGGCAAATGACAAGCAGGACAATGGACAGCTGAATTCCTTTATTTCTTTTAAACATTTTACTTCATATTTTCAATACATGACAGTCACCAACAACACAAAACATTCAACATATACACACAATAACCACCGTGATGCCAAGGTCATTAAAAAGAAAACATCTTAGATAAGAAAATATTGTCATAATTTTTTCCGGTCCAAGCCCGGCACCCAACTCCTATTGTGTCTTTTCAAGGAATTTCAAAGACACTTCCAACACACATAGGACTTGTTCAAACTCCTCCAACACTCCATCAGGCTTTCTAACATCTTGGTCTATGGGAGTTGCAGTGTGAACGACCAGACACTTAGCATTGTATAACATCATCCCACCTTGGTGATAGAGTGCAGTGAGGTGGTCGTTGCTATGGAACAGGGCCTTCTCCATCTCCATCTCTCTGCGGGACAGGGGTCGGCTGGCTGAGAAGCGATGTGGATTGGACATGAGCTCTGCCCGAACCAGATTGTCTCTACAATCTGGTTGTAGAGACATAATTTCAACCAGTTTTGCCCACTGTCTGGGAAGCAACAATCACCTTCTCTTCACTATCATTACATATTCTTCCTTCTATGCGGCTGTCCAACTGTACTGTCCCTGGTAGTAAATGGCATAAATGATATAAATAAATAACATTCACCTTCTCACTGTATTATGGCTGGTCTCTGGGGAACCACAGTTCTATCTCCAGGTCTGAGAGCCCCAGCTCCCTCCCCTCGCTCTGGTGAGCCTGGAACTGGGATATACTCATCACCCAGGCAGCCTGCTCCCCAAAGGCTTGTACAGCGCCACAGGGGCAAAACACTTCCTCTTGGCAACACATCTGGGACAACACATGAGAGGTCTAAAAGTCGATGTAGTCTCTCTGAATGTGGTCTGAAAGTACATAATGACATTTATCAGTAATACTTAATAATTGTGCTATTATGCCTTGATCATTGCAGGTAAAATACAAGAGTCAATCAGGTAAAACACGAGAGTTGAGGAATTCTCATATTATTCTCTGACTTTCAGCCATTGTTCAATTAATGGGTTGAGTTAAGTTAAATTGACGAGTTCGTGTGTCTAGACGTTGACAAATCATTGGCTGGCTGGCTGTCCTTAGGTGAACCTGTACTGGAATGCACAGGGGAATGTAGACCCTCCCCTGAGGTCAGTCCAGACATATAGCAATATGTAAATAGCGTGGCTGTTGCAACTTGCTATTGTAATGCTGTATAAGAAAAGAAACAGTTGGATAAGGTGAGTTTCTCCCTTACTATGTAAAGCACTTTGAGCTTTAAGTTGGTAAAAACAAAAAAGCGCTATAGAAATCCAAATCAATTTTTTTAGTAGGAGTGTAGGCTATTGGCTACTCTCTTCTCTGTATACATCAATGATGTCGCTCTTGCTGCTGGTGATTCTCTGATCCACCTCTACGCAGACAACACCATTCTGTATACTTCTGGCCCTTCTTTGGACACTGTGTTAACTAACTTCCAGACGAGCTTCAAAGCCATACAACTCTCCTTCCGTGGACTCCAACCGCTCTTAAACTGCTCTTAAACTAGCCTCCAACACTCTACTCAACAAATTGGATGCCGTCTATCACAGTGCCATCCGCTTTGTCACCAAAGCCCCATATACCACCCACCACTGCGACCTGTATGCTCTCGTTGGCTGGCCCTCGCTTCACACTCGTCGCCAAACCCACTGGCTCCAGGTCATCTACAAGTCTTTGCTAGGTAAAGCCCCGCCTTATCTCAGCTCACTGGTTACCATGGCAACACCCAACCGTAGCACGCGCTCCAGCAGGTATATCTCACTGGTCATCCCCACAGCCAATTCCTGCTTTGGCCGCCTTTCCTTCCAGTTCTCTGCTGCCAACGACTGGAACAAACTACAAAAATCACTGAAGCTGGAGACTCATACCTCTCTCACTAACTTCAAGCACCAGCTGTCAGAGCAGCTCACAGATCTCTGCACCTGTATATAGCCCATCTGTAAACAGCCCATCCTACTACCTCATCCCCATACTGTATTTATTTATCTTGCTCCTTTGCACCCCAGTATCTCTACATTGCACATTCATCTTCTGCACATCTACCATTCCAGTGTTTAATTGCTATATTGTAATTACCTCGCCACCATGGCCTATTTATTGCCCTACCTCCCTTATCTTACCTCATTTGCACTCACTGTATATAGTTATTTTTTCTACTGTATTATTGACTGTCTGTGTTTACTCCAATGTGTAACTCTGTGTTGTTGTATGTGTTGAACTGCTTTGCTTTATCTTGGCCAGGTCGCAGTTGTAAATGAGAACTTGTTGTCAACTTGCCTACCTGGTTAAATAAAGGTTAAATTAAAAAAAATATATATATATATATACACATACCAAATGGTATGTAAACTGTGTGGTTGATGCTATTGTAATTGTGTGTGTGGAGGCTCACCTGTCTATGTTGAAGTCCGTGTCTAGCTGCTGTAGGAGACTGTGGAGCGGTCTCTGTCCCGTGACAGGTCTTACTGTCCCATGACAGGTCTTACTGTAACACACACACACACACACACACACACACACACACACACACACACACACACACACACACTATGGGTTGGTGTCATACACATTACTCTATAAAGGTTTTTAGCAACGAATTTGAACGGTGCAGCTGTCACTGGAGCAGCTAGTTAGCTAGCTAACGTTAGTGCATCGCATTCTCCAGCTACACAATGTTAGTAATGCAGGTGACAGACAGCTATTTGGCTACACCATTATATAAACACTTCATATCATACAGCAAAATTAGGCCAATGAAACAGTAGTAAATCAATGTAATGTGAGCGTGTTAGCAGAGAACGTTGTTTACCGGCGCAGGTTTCCGTTTCGTTCTCCTGTAGGAGGTGTTTGGGACGCAGCGCGGAATTGTGGGAAATGTAGTGAAGTTGTGATAGCTCAATTTCACAGACTCCAGAGGGAATGATTGTCCAATCTATAATAATAGCATTTAAAGGGAGTTAATGGAAGAGCATTTGAGGACAGACGCCATTCCCACATAGCTGTGCCTTAGGTTTAGTGTAGAAAGTCTACAAAGGTAGGTCATGCCAGATCCTGAAATGTTTCAATTTGTTGAGGGAACAAATATTTTTCATTTGTTTTCATAGTCGTCAATATCTTCTATATTGGCACTGTACTGATCATAAATGTAGAGTAGTAATTTGGGCACCTACGCTTTTTTAATAGCCACACCCTCCTGACGTCATGCCAGAGGGTGTGGTTGAAAAGCCTCCCCTTCCTTACAGCAGCCTTAACAGAATATCCAGAGTGTAATAACACATTAGTTTATGTCTTTTTGGACCGGTCTTTCTTGAATTGCATTGAATACATGTTCCAAGTTAGTTAATAGGAGACATTGCAATATTCAGCTATATCAATTTGCCTCATAGACATCCGCTACAACTTACTTCATCATTAGGTTGACATGGATGTGTGTGTGCCTTTACAGAAGCTATGAGGGCGAAATGCAGGCACCCTTTTAGCGTGTGGGTTTGGGGGGATCGTTTGGCGTTGCTGCAAGCTCGGCTAGGTCTGGTCTGTGGCTGGCTGCTCCGTTTCTGATTGACAGGGTTGAGGGGTGGAGACGCAGGGTGGGGTCACAAGCAGGGAGAGGCGGAGGAGAAACGAAGAGAGAGAGCGCCCAACCCTGTACACGGCAACAACACACCGAGGGAGAGACTTTACTGGTGAAGAAAGAGGAATAGTCGACGCCGTGGATATGATCTAAAAGAAGATCCGAAGAGGCAAACAATACAACTTTCTCCCAGATAGCTAATTGATTCAAAAGGTGGAAAACTGCCCAAAAGATTACTATTATTCAAATTCACCCTACCCGATCAACCCCCCCTCTGCACCCTAGCTACCGAGATGCACACGGAGACTCGAATCAAGAAAGTAAGTCTGTCTTGACCATTATTGACTTTGCCCTGTCCAGCAAACTGCTATCGGCCGATATTTCAATGAGTTTACATTGTCAGCTCAACATGTGCCAACTGAAGGAACATTGGAGAGTGTCTGACAAGGGACAAGGCATATATAAGAAGCTTGCCTGTTCCCTTCAGTTAGCTAGCTAGTTGACCAACTACCAGGCAACGGTGCTGATAATAATAGCATGTTAGCTAGCTAGGTGACTGACGCAGGCTACTGAGAGCTAGAGGTGGAGAGCCGGATCGATTCCTCGACTCCCGGTGTCGACTCCCAGTTGTCTGTCTGTGTGTGTGTCAAGCTTCGATTTGGCTAGGAATCGACTCATAAGATTCAGTATTTTTGCTACGGAGGAGACTGTTGCCGTAGGCTACTTCCGAGAACACAAACTCTCGCATCTTTCACAGCAAAGAAAGAGGTTTGATAGCTCTGACAATCGACCGCGGACAGTGCTGTTGCCTCTCTTTCCCTGTCTCTTAAACACTGCTCTCTCCTCCGCTAACAATTTAACGTGCATGCAAATGACTGGAACGTGTTAACTATATATTCCTTCTCGGGTAACTGTCTCTCTCACCCCCCCTCTCTCTCTGTGCGATCTTTGGGGTAAAGGTTTTTCAAAGTGCGCTGTGATCTATGTGAGCGAGTGAGGCAGGAAGGAAACACAGGAACTGCAGCTAGTGCATAGAGATAGATAGAGATCTCTAGATGGGTATAACACATTTTAGCATGGACATTGCCATTGAGGGCTTCCAACATCAACTGGATGGGGATTCCTATGGGTTTGTAGAAATCAGCTAATGATCAGAGCATTGTCTTCTTCAAATTGGGTTGACTATGGCTTTAAACTATATCACTGCCATCTAGTGGCCACAATAGATGATGACATACGATTTGGTTTAGGACTCCAGCACTGCATGTGGTGGTAAATCACCAATATTAGCTTTATGCTCTTTTCAAACACAAAATAAGACTATTGACTTCTTTAAAATGGAAATGGCTTCAATTGTGCTGCCCATGCCACCACAGCCGCCATAATGGCACAGATACAAAGATTAGATCTCTACCTATCTCTATGAGCGTGTAGGACACAGTCTTAGTTCCTTAAAGGGACAGTAGCAAATCAAATCAAATTTTATTTGTCACATACACATGGTTAGCAGATGTTAATGCGAGTGTAGCGAAATGCTTGTGCTTCTAGTTCCGACCATGCAGTAGTATCTAACAAGTAATCTAACAAATTCACAACAACTACCTTATACACACAAGAGTAAAGGAATGAATACGAGTATGTACATATAAATATATGGATGAGCGATGGCTGACCGGCATAGGCAAGATGCAGTAGATGGTATGGAGTACAGTATATACACATATATATGAGATGAGTAATGTAGGATATGTAAACATTATATAAATGGCATTGTTTAAAGTGGCTAGTGATACATTATTTCATCCAATTCTAATTATTAAAGTGGCTAGAGATTTGGGTCGATGACCGAACGGCATAGGCAACCGAACGGCATAGCACTCACTCACATCCCAACCCTGGGAACGAGCCAGGTGTAGGCCTACTGCCTCGAGCAACACTGTACACGCATCCGGGCTGCCGCATCTCGTGCACAGAACTTAATTTGGAAGCCTGCTGTAAGTATTTTGGTACAGCTGTCAGGTACAGTAGCAAAGGGTCAGAGTATAAGACAAGTATTCAGGCTTAACCAGGGACAGGAAAGAACCCATCCTTCAAGCTTGTATGGGGTGTCAAGACTTGTCATCATTCACAAGATTGTTATCCTTCAACAGCAATATCAATAAAGGTTTCATTATGCATTATACATTAAACAGATAGATCAGTCTACTGATCTATCATCATATTGACACAATGATGCATTATCTCTGAGATACCTCCACATTACTTTTGGCCTCAGTTATTGTTTTTCTCTAAGCATGACACATCCATTTCTTATCATGTCTGTAGTCTGTGTACTTGCCTTTGCCTTATTATGATGATTGACAGTTTCATGCTGTAATGAAACATGAATCGGATGTCGTCACTCGTCAGTGCTACACAAGAGACAGAGCACACTCCTTTTCCTGTGTGTGTGCAAGCGTGCGTCTTTGTGTGTGTGCGTGTGTGTGCTCGTCTGCGGGTATTCTCTCTGTGTGCGAGTTTGGCTTGTATACGCCTCTGTATCTGTGTGCATGGCATGGATTAGGCCAGCTCTGAAGATGTAATGTAATCTATACGCAGGGCCAATAACACATTCCTATGCAGGACAGCAGCAGCCTCAGCAGGCCTAATGGTGTTGAGCACTGAGCTCTGTGGAGGGTGAGGCCCAGTCATTTTGAGGCCGGTAGTGTCTGTGTCCGTCTTGTTTCTGCATGTGTGTGTCTGTGTGTGTGTGCGCACGGCTCAGCCCAGGGCGTGCCAGACGGTAGACAATGATTAACAGAGGATGGACAAACTTTGCTCAAACTGGTTAAATGCGGGACGGGAGACGAAAGCAGCCATCTCCTGCGTGTGTGTGTGTGTTTTCTGGCCACAGAGTTACCCACCCAAGGGAGGTGTCTGTCAGGATGACATAAGGGACACACAGTGACTGGTGTGCTTCATGTTGCCAATGTGCTTCATGTTGTGGTGATACTGGCTTAAGACTTCATTCCGCTACCCAAGAATAGTAAAGCCCCCTTTACTGGGTCAAATAGCTGACCAATCAGCCTGTTACCAACCCTTAGTAAACTTCTGGAAAAAAGGGTGTTTGACCAGATACAATGCTATTTCACAGTAAACACATTGACAACAGAAATTCAGCATGCTTATAGGGAAGGACACTCAACAAGCACAGCACTTACACAAATGACTGATGATTGAATGAGAGAAATTCATGATAAAATGATTGTGGGGGCTGTCTTGTTAGACTTCAGTGCAGCTTTTGACATTATCGATCATAGACTGCTGCTGGAAAAACGTATAGTTGAAGTCAGAAGTTTACATACACTTAGGTTGGAGTCATTAAAACTAGTTTTTTAACCCCTCCACAAATTTCTTGTAAATCTTCTTCTATACGGTTCCCTTTAGCCCTATTGTTTTGAAACATTGTCTAAAGACTGTTGACATCCTGCGGAAGCCATACGTACTGCAGTCTCAGTCCTACAAAACAGAGAAATGAATAGGCACGAGGAGAAAAGGGTCATTTACAAAAGAAAATGCAAATCCGTATATGTATTTTCCTCTGGTTTTTGCCTGCTATATCACTTCTGTTATACTTACATACATTCAGAGTGTTTCCTATCCAATAGTACTAATTATGTGCATATCCTATTTTCTGGGCCTGAATGGCAGGAATTTTACTTTGGGCACGCCAGACTCTCCAAAACCGTCTCCTCGGCAGCCGCTCCCTAAGAAGTAAAAAAAACACCTTATGGAACAGTGGGGACTGTGAAGCAACACAAACATTGGCACAGACACATGCATGCATACACACACACCCACACACACAAAATAACATACACACTATACATACACATGGATTTAGTCCTTTAGATATGCGGTAGTGATGGAGTAGGGGCCTGAGGGCACACAGTGTGTTGTGAAATCTGTGAATGTATTGTAATGTTTTAAAATTGTATAAACTGTCTTAATTTTGCTGTACCCCAGGAAGAGTGGGGATCCATAATAAATACAAATTCAAACCTAGGCCTGTACCTGAAGTTTCTGCATTCCTAATTGTCACATTACCAAATAAAACATTGACAAGTTGACTAAGGCAGAAACAGACTGGCACCCAGGCTAGGAGCAGTGGCCCCTTTCAGCTTGTTTGAGACAGGAGTGGCCCTGTACTATTACAGGGTTGTAGCATGTGGTGCATGATATTTGAGGGAGAAGGGATTCATTGGTGAGGGTGTCACAACAGGGGGTAAAGAGAGGTGAGGTGACCCTGATTTGGCAGACTGGGGGCATTAGCTGACTTTGTGTGGCAGCCAGTCACGGGGGTATGAGCTGGGTGGGGAGACAGGGTGGATGGTGTCACAGGGGTGTTAGTTTGGAAGGAAGGGAAGCACAGGAGGGTGGGGTTGGGGTGGATAGGTTAACAGGGGTAATAGCTAGTTTGGAAGGACAGGAGTGTTCGGGTTGGGGTGGTGTCATAAGGGTATTTGTTTTGGAGGACAGGAGAGGTGGGGCAATGGTAAGGGGTAGAGGTCGACTGATTAGGATTTTTCAACGCCGATACCGATTTATTAGAGGACCCAAAGAATCCGATACCGATTAAACGGCCAATTATTACAAAATATATATATTATACAGTGAAGGAAAAAAAGTATTTGATCCCCTGCTGATTTTGTATGTTTGCCCACTGACAAAGAAATGATCAGTCTAATTTTAATGGTAGGTTTATTTGAACAGTGAGAGACAGAATAACAACAAAAAAATAGAAAAATGCATGTGAAAAATTTTATAAAATGATTTGCATTTTAATGAGGGAAATAAGTATTTGACCCCCTCTCAATCAGAAAGATTTCTGACTGCCAGGTGTCTTTTATACAGGTAACGAGCTGAGATTAGGAGCACGCTCTTAAAGGGAGTGCTCCTAATCTCAGTTTGTTACCTGTATAAAAGACACCTGTCCACAGAACCAATCAATCAATCAGATTCCAAACTCTCCACCATGGCCAAGACCAAAGAGCTCTCAAAGGATGTCAGGGACAAGATTGTAGACCTACACAAGGCTGGAATGGGCTACAAGACCATCGCCAAGCAGCTTGGTGAGAAGGTGACAACAGCTGGTGCGATTATTCTTAAATGGAAGAAACACAAAAGAACTGTCAATCTCCCTCAGCCTGGGGCTCAATGCAAGATCTCACCTCGTGGAGTTGCAATGATCATGAGAACGGTGAGAATCAGCCCAGAACTACACGGAGGATCTTGTCAATGATCTCAAGGCAGCTGGGTCCATAGTCACCAAGAAAACAATTGGTAACACACTACGCCGTGAAGGACTGAAATCCTGCAGCGCCCGCAAGGTCCCCCTGCTCAAGAAAGCACATATACATGCCCATCTGAAGTTTGCCAATGAACATCTGAATGATTCAGAGGACAACTGGGTGAAAGTGTTGTGGTCAGATGAGACCAAAATGGAGCTCTTTGGCATCAACTCAACTCGCCGTGTTTGGAGGAGGAGGAATGCTGCCTATGACCCCAAGAACACCATCCCCACCGTCAAACATGGAGGTGGAAACATTATGCTTTGGGGGTGTTTTTCTGCTAAGGGGACAGGACAACTTCACCGCATCAAAGGGACGATGGACGGGCCATGTACCGTCAAATCTTGGGTGAGAACCTCCTTCCCCTCAGCCAGGGCATTGAAAATGGGTCGTGGATGGGTATTCCAGCATGACAATGACCCAAAACAGACGGCCAAGGCAACAAAGGAGTGGCTCAAAAAAGAAGCACATTAAGGTCCTGGAGTGGCCTAGCCAGTCTCCAGACCTTAATCCCATAGAAAATCTGTGGAGGGAGCTAAAGGTTCGAGGTTCCAAACGTCAGCCTCAACCTTAATGACTTGGAGAAGATCTGCAAAGAGGAGTGGGACAGTATCCCTCCTGAGATGTGTGCAAACCTGGTGGCCAACTGCAA
The DNA here is from genome assembly GCA_030435695.1 of Brachymystax lenok tsinlingensis. Lineage (NCBI taxonomy): Eukaryota > Metazoa > Chordata > Actinopteri > Salmoniformes > Salmonidae > Brachymystax > Brachymystax lenok. The sequence goes on along the minus strand of CM059792.1, from coordinate 568,908 downwards.
GAAACGTCTGACCTCTGTGATTGCCAACAAGGGTTTTGCCACCAAGTACTAAGTCATGTTTTGCAGAGGGGTCAAATACTTATTTCCCTCATTAAAATGCAAATCAATTTATAACATTTTTCACATGTGTTTTTCTGGATTTTTTTGTTGTTATTCTGTCTCTCACTGTTCAAATAAACCTACCATTAAAATTATAGACTGATTATTTCTTTGTCAGTGGGCAAACGTACAAAATCAGCAGGGGATCAAATACTTTTTTCCCTCACTGTATATATATTTTTATCTATATTTGTAATGATGACAATTACAACAATACTGAATGAGCACTTATTTTAACTTAATATAATACATAAATAAAATCTATTTAATCTCAAATAAATAATTTGGTTTAAGTAATGCAGAAACACAGTGTTGGAGAGGAAAGTCAAAGTGCAATATGTGCCATGTGAAAAAGCTGACGTTTAAGTTCCTTAAACATGAGAACATATGAAAGCTGGTGGTTCCTTTTAACATGAGTCTTCAATATTCCCAGTTAAGAAGTTTTAGGTTGTAGTTATTATTTCTCTCTCTATACAATTTGTATTTCATATACCTTTTGACTATTGGATGTTCTTATAGGCACTATGGCAGTCTAATCTCGGGAGTTGATAGGCTTGAAGTCATAAACAGCGCAATGCTTGAAGCACAGCGGAGAGCTGCTGGCAAATGCAGGAAAGGGCTGTTTGAATGAATGTTTACGAGCATGCTGCTGCCTACCACCACTCAGTCAGACTGCTATATCAAATCATAGACTTAATCATAATATAATAAACACACAGAAATACGGGCCTTTGGTCATTAATATGGTAAAATCCGGAAACTATCATTTCGAAAACAAAACGTTTATTCTTTCAGTGAAATACGGAACCGTTCTGTATTTTATCGAATGGGCGGCAACCCTAAGTCTAAATATTGCTGTTAAATTGCACTACCTTCAATGTTATGTCAAAATTCTGGCAAATTAATTCCGGTCTTTGTTAGGAAGAAATGGTCTTCACACAATCCGCAACGAGCCAGGCGGCCCAAACTGCTGCATATACCCTGACTCTGCTTGCACAGAACGCAAGAGAAGTGACACAATTTCCCTAGTTAAAATAAATTCATGTTAACAGGCAATATTAACTAAATATGCAGGTTTCAATTTTTTTTACTTGTGTGTTGATTTTAAGAAAGGCCTAGATTTTCATGGTTAGGTACACCATTGTTGCAACGACAGTGCTTTTTTCGCGAATGCGCTTGTTAAATCATCACCCGTTTGGCGAAGTAGGCTGTGATTCTATGATAAATTAACAGGCACCGCATTTATTATATGCAATGCAGGACAAGCTAGATAAACTAGTAATAACAACAACCATGTGTAGTTAACTAGTGATTATGTTAAGATAGTTTTTTTCTAAGATAAGTTTAATGCTAGCTAGCATCTTACCTTGGCTCCTTGCTGCACTCGCGTAACAGGTGGTCAGTCTGCCACGCAGTCTCCTCGTGGAGTCCAATGTAATCGTCCATAATCGGCGTCCAAAAATGCAGATTACCGATTGTTATGAAAACTTGAAATCGTCCCAAATTATTCGGCCATGACGATTTAATCGGTCGACCTCTAGTAAGGGGGGTGTCAAGTGTGTCATTAGGGCTGTCACAATTACAGTATAGACCTAATTGTAACGAACCGTTATGGCTAAAGACCTTTATGAACGTAAAATAATTGTTTATTCAAGTTTTAATTAAGCCTAAACTATTTGATTATTTTAACAATATTGAATGTATATGTATTGTGTTGTTATTTTGGCTATAGGGGCGGCGGCAGGGTAGCCTAGTGGTTAGAGCGTTGGACTAGTTCTGCCCCTGAACAAGGCAGTTAACCCACTGTTCCTAGGCCGCCATTGAAAATCTGAATTTGTTCTTAACTGATTTGCCTAGTTAAGTAAAGGTAAAAAATAAAATAAAAATGTTTGAAGGCTAATTAGAAGGCTCTTTTTCTCAAAGCAATTGGTGTGACTCATCGCGTTGTGAATTTTTTTTTTTTTTTATTCATGGCATGGTTTCCTTTTATCCAAATATCGAATAGACATACAGGCAAATTAATTCTTGCAGGGAAGGGGAATAGTAATAATAGCCTAATAATAAAGGCTAATAAAGTTATAATTATTATTTATTTTTATATGGCGGGTTACGGATTGGCTCTCCGAACAATTCTTTGTGGTATGTCAGTTTAGCACCCATCCCCCCCACCCCAATGTCTTAGACAAAAAATATAAAAAAAAATGGGGAAAGCTTTGCCCGATGGTGTGCAATGCTGTCATCAAGGTAAAGGGTGGCTACTTTGAAGAATCTCAAATATAAAATATATTTTGATTTGTTTAAAAAAAAAAATGGTTACTACATGATTCCGTATGTGTTATTTATAGTTTTTTGATGTCTTCACTATTATTATACAATGTAGAAAATAAAGAGAAAATCAAATCAAAGTTTGTCACGTGCGTCGAATACAACAGGTGTAGACCTTACAGTGAAATTAGTATGTGTGTCCAAATTAGAGGTCGACCGATTTAATTAGGGCCGATTTCAAGTTTTCATAACAATCGGTAATCTGCCTTTTTGGACGTCGATTATGGCCGATTACATTGCAATCCACGAGGAAACTGTGTGGCAGACTGACCACCTGTTACGAGAGTGCAGCGTAGGATTTAACATAAGCGCATTCGCGAAAAAAGCACAATCGTTTCACAAATGTACCTAACCATAAACATCAATGCCTTTCTTAAAATCAATACACAGTATTGCCAGCCAAATACAAATGGTATAGAGAGAAATAGTCCTATAATAACTACAACCTAAAACTTCTTAACTTGGAATATTGAAGAACTGGGAATATTGAACCACCAGTTTACATGTGTTCTGAGCAAGCAACTTAAACGTTAGCTTTTTCACATGGCACATATTGCACTTTGCCTTTCCTCTCCAACACTGTGTTTCTGCATTATTTAAACCAAATTATTTATTTGAGACTAAATAGATTTTATTTATGTGTTATATTAAGTTAAAATAAAAGGGTTCATTGTTCATTCAGTATTGTTGTAATTGTCATTATTACAAATATCTTAAAAATCGTCCGATTTTAATCAGTATCTGCTTTTTTTGGTCCTCCAATAATCGGTATCCGCGTTGAAAAATCATAATCGGTCGACCTCTAGTCCAAACTTGACGTGTACTGTATATATATTTTTTATACCTACACGGGTCCTAAAATCCTAATGATCCATGACCATCTTAAAACAATTCCATATGTTAGCTTCAGGGCTGGATTAATGTAGGGGGGTACTGGGGCTGTAGCCCCTGGGAAGCAGAAAAAAAATAATAATAAAGGAAATATAGATTATATATCCAATATATGTTAAATATTGTAGTTAATCTTCTTTTTTTTTTTTTGCAACTGCCAACCACAGGAGGAGCCCGCTCTCAAGGAGTGTAGACAGTCTTCTGCTACCTCTGCTGCTCTGCTAATCATCAGATGTAGAGGAGAGGGGATAGGGGGCCACATGGTAACTGATGAATTAAAAATGAACTGCATAAAACACTGAAGAAAAATATAAATGCAACATATAACAATTTCAAAGACTTTACTGAGTTACAGTTCATATAAGGAAATCAGTCAATTGAAATACATTCATTAGGCCCTAATCTATGGATTTCCCCTGACTGGGACTACAGAAATGCGTCTGTTGGTCACAAATACCTTTTTATTTTTTTTATTTTTTTTAATTTTTTTAAGTAGTGGCGTGGATCAGAAAACCAGTCAGTATCTGGTGTGACCACCATTGGCCTCATGCAGCGCAACATATTTCTGTCGCATAGAGTTGATCAGGCTGTTGAATATGTCCTGTGAAATGTTGTCCCACTCCTCTTCAATGGCTGTGCAAAGTTTCTGGAAATTGGCGGGAACTAGAACACGCTGTCATACTCATCGATTCAGAGCATCACAAACATGCTCAATGGGTGACATGTCTGGTGAGTATGCAGGCCATGGAAGAACTGGGACATTTTCAACTTCCAGGAATTGTGTACAGATCCTTGCGACGTGGGGCCGTGCATTATCATGCTGAATCATAAGGTGATGGATGAATGGGGCTCAGGATCTCGTCACGGAATCAAATGCAATTGTGCTTGTTTTTCGTAGCTTATGCCTGCCCATACCATAACCCCACTGCCACCACGGGACACTGTTCACAACGTTGGCATCAGCAAACCTATTGCTCTCACGATGCCATACACACTGTCTGCTATCTGCCCAGTACAGTTGAAACTGGGATTCATCTGTGAAGAGCACACTTCTCCAGTGTGCCAGTAGCCATCAAAGGTGAGCATTTGCCCACTGAAGTCGGTTATGATGCCGAACTGCAGTCAGATCAAGACCCTGGTGAGGACGACAATCACGCAGATGACGTTCCGTGAGGCAGAAAATCTTCAGTTTTGCAAACCCACAGTTTAATCAGCTGTCCGAGTGGCTGGTGTCAGACGATCTCGCAGGTGAAGAAGACGGATGTGGAGGTCCTGGCTGGCGTGGTTACACGTGGTCTGCGGTTGTGAGGCCTGTTGGTCGTATTGCCAAATTCTCTAAAACAACGTTGAAGGTGGCTTATGGTAGAGAAATGTATATTAAATTATCTGGCAATAGTTCTGATGGACATTCCTGCAGTCCGCATGCCAATTTCATTGTATTGTGTGACAAAACTGCACATTTTATAGTGGCCTTTAATTGTCCCCAGCACAAGGTGCACTTGTGTAATGATCAAGCTGTTTAATCAGCTTATTGATATGCCACACCTGTCAGGTGGATGGATTATCTTGGCAAAGGAGAAATGCTCACTAACAGGGATGTAAACAAATTTGTGCACAACATTTAAGAGAAATATGCTTTTTGTTCGTATTGAAAATGTATTATTAATCTTTTATTTCAGCTCATGAAACACTTTACATGATGCTTTTTATTCAGTGTAAATGTGACTGGCCAATTGTGTGAGTCAGGGACTAGGCCCAAGCCCATAGAGGCAAAAAAATTACACTTTTTTTTATTTTTATTATTATTATAGTTTGTTATCCAACCACAGGGCTCTGCTCTCAATGTTCAAAATACACCCGGGAGCATAATTTAGACACAGTGGATCAATAGTTTAGAAAGAAAGAACTGTTGATTTAAGTTCTATCGCAAGCGCATACTGATATCTGCCAAAATAAAGGAAAGCCCAACATCAAAAATCTTAAAAGGGTATTGCGCCACCACCAGCTTCCAGAACAGCTTGAATGCGCCTTGGCATAGATTTTACATGTGGACCTAAACCATGCCCGGAAAATGCACCCTGCACCATAACATTTACTTTGTATACAGTGGCAAGAAAAAGTATGTGAATCCTTTGGAAATACCTGGATTTCTGCATAAATTGGTCATAAAATGTGATCTTCATCTAGGTCACAACAATAGACAAACACAATCTGCTTAAACTAATAACACACAAACAATTAAGTTTTCATCTCTTTATTGAACTCACATTGCAGGGAGGAAAAAGTATGTTTAACCTTGGATTTAATAACTGGTTGACCCTCCTTTGGCAACAATAGCCTCAACCAAACATTATCTGTAGTTGCGGATCAGACCTGCACAACGGTCAGGAGGAATTTTGGACCAATCCTCTTTACAAAACTGTTTCAGTTCTGCAATATTCTTCTGATATCTGGTGTGAACAGCTCTCAAGGTCATGCCACAGCATCTCAATCGTGTTGAAGTCAGGACTCTCCAGAAGGCGTACTTTCTTCTGTTGAAGCCATTCTGTTGTTGATTTACTTCTGTGTTTTGGGTCGTTGTCCTGTTGCATCACCCAACTTATGTTGTGCTTCAATTGCCGAACAGATAGCCTATATTTTCCTGCAAAATGTCTTTATAAACTTGGGAATTCATTTTTCCGTCGATGATAGCAAGCTGCCCAGGCCCTGAGGCAGCAAACCATGATGCTCCCTCCACCATTCTTTACAGTTGGGATGAGGTTTTGATGTTGGTGTGCTGTGGCTTTTTTTCTCTCCACACATAGTGGTGTGTGTTCCTTCCAAACAACTCAACTGTAGTTTAATCTGTCCGCAGAATATTTTGCCAGTAGCGCTGTGGAACATCTAGGTGCACTTTTGCAAACTTCAGACGTGCAGCAATGTTTTATTTGGACTGCAGTGGCTTCTTCCGTGGTGTCCTCCCATGAATACTGTTTCACATATTGTAGAGTCGTCAACAGAGATGTTAGCATGTTCCAGAGATTTCTGTATGTCTTTAGCTGACACTCTAGGATTCTTATTAACCATTCTGCACTGTGCTCTTGCTGTCATCTTTGCAGGATGGCCACTCCTAGGGAGAGTAGCAACAGTGCTAAACTTTCTCCATTTAAAGACAATTTTCTTACTGTGGACTGATGAACATCAAGGCTTTTAGAGATATTTTTGTAACCCTTTCTAGCTTTATGCAAGTCAACAATTAATCTTAGGTCTTCTTAGATCTCTTTTGTTCAAGGCATGGTTCACATCAGGCAATGCTTCTTGCGAATAGCAAACTCAAAATTTGTGAGTGTTTTCTATAGGGCAAGGCAGCTCTAACCAACATCTCCAATCTCGTCTCATTGATTGGACTCCAGGTTAGCTGACTCCTGACTCCAATGAGCTTTTGGAGAAGTCATTAGCCTAGGGCTTCACATACCTTTTCCAACCTACACTGAATGATGTATTCAATATAGACAAGAAAAATACAATAATGTGTTATTAGTTTAAGCAGACTGTTTGTCTATTGTTGTGACTTAGATGAAGATCAGATCAAATTTGATGATCAATTTATGCACAAATCCAGGTCATTCCAAAGGGTTAACATACTTTTTCTTGCCACTGTATGTGTTACCTTTATTTTGGCAGTTACCGGTATGCCCACAGTCGGGAAGGCTGCAGTTTGGGCAGCATGCAATATACAGCTTGTTGCATTGTGACCATTAACATATAGTCCATAGAAGGGTATTGGAACCTCTTACCCTGTCAATTTGATTGTCGAACTCATGGGTACACTAGCAATGGATGCCTCCTGTCTTGAATGTGAACTGCCATCTATAGATTATGTTTCTATGGTTGGTTGCAGCTGTCGTTTTGCAAGTTTCAAAATACAATTGCGGGAAAAACGTACAGTTTCAAAATGTTTTGCAAACAGCAGCACTGTTTTTCAAAGTAGCATATCTGCCATCGCCATGAGTAGCTTACATCTTCATCAAAAGGTGAGTCAGAATGAAAGAAAAAAAAGCCACGGGGGCCTATGGTTCCTTAATCGAGACCCCATTTTGGAGGACTAGAATGAGGCTCTCTCTCTACTACCTATTGTTCCTGCAGTGAGGATTCAACATCTTCATCAAATGTTTTCATAATTTATCTGCAGATGATCACCAAAAAGCAATAGTAGCCTACCAGTATGCAAATTAGGTAGCCAAATGAACAGCTCTTTCACCAATGCGATTCGGTTCTTGATCCGTTCAAAAAGAGCCATTCGTTCCCGAACAACTCATCACTGATGAGTCTCTAGCGGTCACTGGCAAGTCTTGACTTAAGAAAATGCAACAAGATCTTGGTTTACTTGTCCCGGTGCGAGACCATGAACATACTGTATAACTACATTGTATGATTTATGAACGGCATAGGGATATAGGAGATTGACTTTATTCAGTCAGTTCAACACCTTTTATAAACTAGTCAACACTTGCTGTTCGGTCGTCCAGTCAAGGCACAGTAAGTAGCCTGTGCACCCCGACTCTGTGGCAGGCTATAGGAAAGTTGAAACACACAAAATAAAATGTATGAATGTGCCACAAAACAATTAAGCCAAATAAAAAAACTTCCATTACATGGTACGTGTACATTCACTCACAGGAGACGATGAAGAAGCATCAGGCTCTTCGGTGAAAATACATTTGACTGCAACCACACCGGTACCGAGAGGCGGGACAGACTGTAGACTGACAAACCAGCAGTGTTTCCATGTCATAGCTGGCTTTGTGACTGACAGGCGCCTGTCCTATCAATAGATCACTAGAAGATGCATATCGTTCATTCGAGAGGGAGAAGGCTATACAGACTTTTCTGACTAGCGATTTTGAACTTTTAAATTAGGAGAAAAAAGCCTGAAGTGGGGAAAGTAGCCGGCTGACAATGACTCTTATCAGCTGTTTAGGCACTAGGAAAAACACTGATGGGACAGGGTTACAGGGATGAGGCTGACTGTGAGGTGAAGCAGTCAAGCAGAGGTGCTGTCAGAGACAACAGGCACGCCACCCTTCTCGCTCTTATTTCTGCCCCTCCCTCAACCAGTCTCCCCCTGCCCAACATGGAGAGGAGCGGAGACATAGAGAGAGCTCTGGCTGGAAATTAACTCCCCAACACTCTCGCCTGCTATAGCAAGGATCAGCTGGCTGCTGTACCCTAACCGTGCAGCCACCATCTAGGAATGCATGCTCCAGTACTCTGTCTCATTGGCTACATCCCAAATGGCACACTATTCCCTATATGGTGCACTACTTTTGACCTGAGCCCTATGGGCCCTGGTCAATAGTAGTGCACTACAAATCGAATTGTATTTGTCACATGGGGAATAGGTTGCCATTTGGAATGCATCCTCTGTCTCTCTGTTAAGGTGTGAAGACGAGACACAGGTATTCTCTCACATCTACCTTTCTGTCAGAAGTGTCAGGACTCAGTTCCTATGCGTGTCAACCTACTCACTGACACTCATTTCATCTAAAGTAGTTCTTAGAGAAGATTCATTCTGGACTCTATGCAGTATGAGGTGGTGGGAGCGGCAGAATAAAGTAGGAATGGAAAGAGAGAAGGAACAGGGAATGTATGGTGTCATTTTTGTCAGGGTTACACACGCTCGCATGCACACACAGACTGAAGTGTGTGAAGAGTGGGGTTTGTGTATTCTCATGTCTGATAAGGATAGAGAGAGTAAGCTACACCTGTCTTTTTATGGTGGACTAACACTCAGTGATAAAACATTATAGGGTTCAACTGTACTACCAGGGCTGCGTCCCAAATGTCCCCCTATTACCTTTTAATGCACTACTTTTGACCTGAGCCCTATACTATGAATCAGGTTTGAGGAGTTACCGAGGTAACATCAACTCTAAATTCAACTCGGGATAACCGGTACTACAAAAGTGGCTCACCAATTCTTCAGAACTAACCTGCCCTGGGTAGGCTAACTTAATTTATCCTGCATTCAGAACTAACCTGCTCCGGGTAGGCTAACTAAGGGCTAACTACATTTATCCTCCATTCAGAACTAACTCAGGGATAACTCAATTTTTCTGCATTCAGAACTAACCTGCTCTGGGTAGGCTAACTCCATTTATCCTGCATTCAGAACTAACCTGCTCTGGGTAGGCTAACTCCATTTATCCTGCATTCAGAACTAACCTGCTCTGGGTAGGCTAACTAAGGGCTAACTACATTTATCCTGCATTCAGAACTAACCTTCTCCGGGTAGGCTAAGGGCTAACTCCATTTATCCTCCATTCAGAACTAACCTGCTCTGGGTAGGCTAACTAAGGGCTAACTACATTTATCCTGCATTCAGAACTAACCTGCTCTGGGTAGGCTAACTCCATTTATCCTCCATTCAGAACTAACCTGCTCTGGGTAGGCTAACTAAGGCCTAACTCCATTTATCCTGCATTCAGAACGAACCTGCTCTGGGTTGGCTAACTCCATATATCCTGCTTTCAGAACTAACCTGCTCCGGGTAGGCTAACTAAGGGCTAACTCCATTTATCCTCCATTCAGAACTAACCTGCTCTGGGTTGGCTAACTCCACTTATCCTGCTTTCAGAACTAACCTGCTCCGGGTAGGCTAACTAAGGGCTAACTCCATTTATCCTCCATTCAGAACTAACCTGCTCCAGGTAGGCTAACTCCATTTATCCTGCATTCAGAACTAACCTGCTCCGGGTAGGCTAACTAATGGCTAACTACATTTATCCTGCATTCAGAACTAACCTGCTCCGGGGCAGACTAACTAAGAGCTAACTACATTTATCCTCCATTCAGAACTAACCTGCTCCGGGTAGGCTAACTAAGAGCTAACTCCATTTATGCTGAATTAAATGTCTGCTTGGGTATGACAGTACAAGCTTGGCAGTCTTGTATGTGGGGAGTTTCCCATTCTTTTCTGCAGATCCTCTCAATCTCTGTCAGGTTGGATGGCGAGCATAGCTGCACAGCTATTTTCAGTTCTCTTCAGAGATGTTAGATCGGTTTCAAGTCCGGGTTCTGGTTGGGCCACTCAAAGACATTCAAAGACTGCGTTGTCTTGGCTGTGTGCTTAGGGTCGTTGTCCTGTTGGAAGGTGAACTTTTGCCCCAGTCTGAGGTCCTGAGCGCTCTGGAACAGGTTATCATCAAGGATCTCTCTGTGCTTTGCTCAGTTCATCTTTCCTTCGATCCTGACTAGTCTCCCGGTCGATGCCGCTGAAAAACATCCCCACAGCATGGTGGTGGCAGCATCAGATGGTGCCACGTTTCCTCCAGATGTGACATTCAGGCCAAAGAGTTCAATCAGACCAGAAAATCTTGTTTCTCATGGTCTGAGAGTTCTTTAGACGCCTTTTGGCAAACTCCAAGCGGGCTGCCGTTCCTTTTGCTGAGAAGTGGCTTCCATCTGGCCACTCTACCATACATTCCTGATTGGTGGAGTGCTGCAGAGATGGTTGTCCTTCTCCTCAAAGGAGCTCTGTCAGTGACCATTAGGTTCTTGGTCACCTCCCTGACCAAGGCCCGTCTCCCCCGATTGCTCAGCTCTAGGAGAAGTCTCGGTGTCACACTTCTTCCATTTAAGAATTATTGAGGCCACTGTGTTCTTGGGTTAGGACATCTACTTTGTGCATGACACAATTAATTTTTCCAACAATTGTTTACAGACAGATTATTTCACTTATAATTCACTGTATCACAATTCCAGTGGGTCAGAAGTTTACATACACTAAGTTGACTGTGCCTTTAAACAGCTTGGAAAATTCCAGAAAATGATGTCATGGCTTTATAAGCTTCTGACAGGCTAATTGACGTCAATTGGAGGTGTACCTGTGGAAGTATTTCAAGGCCTACCTTCAAACTCAGTGCCTCTTTGCTTGACATAATGGGAAAATCAAAAGATATCAGCCAAGACCTCAGAAAAAAAATTGTAGACCTCCACAAGTCTGGTTCATCCTTGGGAGCAATTTCCAAACGCCTGAAGGTACCACATTCACCTGTACAAACAACAGTACGCAAGTATAAACACCATGGGACCACGCAGTCGTCATACCGCTCAGGAAAGTCTCCTGTCTCCTAGAGATGAACGTACCTTGGTGAGAAAAGTGCAAATCAATCCTAGAACAACAGCAAAGGACCTTGTGAAGATGCTGGAGGAAACAGGCACAGAAGTATTTATATCCACAGTAAAACGAGTCCTATATCGACATAACCTGAAAGGCTGCTCAGCAAGGAAGAAGCCACTGCTCCAAAACCGCCATAAAAAAAGCCAGACTATGGTTTGCAACTGTACATGGGGACAAAGATCGTACTTTTTGGAGAAATGTCCTCTAGTCTGATGAAACAAAAATTGAACTGTTTGGCCATAATGACCATCATTATGTTTGGAGGAAAAAGGGGGAAGCTTGCAAGCCGAAGACCACCATCCCAACCGTGATGCATGGGGGTGGCACCATCATGTTGTGGGGGTGATTTTCTTCTGCAGGAGGGACTGGTGCTCTTCATAAAATAGATGGCATCATGAGGATGGAAAATGATGTGGATATATTGAAGCAACATCTCAAGACATCAGTCAGGAAGTTAAAGCTTGGTCTCAAATGGCTCTTCCACATGGACAATGACCCCAAGCATACTTCCAAAGTTGTGGCAAAATGGTTTAAGGACAACAAAGTCGAGGTATTGGAGTGGCCATCACAAAGCCCTGACCTCAATCCCATAGAAAATCTGTGAGCAGAACTGAGCAAGTGTGTGCGAGCAAGGAGGCGTACAAACCTGACTCAGTTACACCAGCTCTGTCAGGAGGAATGGGCCAAAATTCACCCAACTTATTGTGGGAAGCGTGTGGAAGGCTACCCAAAACGTTTGACTCAAGTTAAACAATTTAAAGGCAATTCTACCAAATACTAATTGAGTGTATGTAAACTTCTGACCCACTGGGAATGTGATGAAAGAAATAAAAGCTGAAATAAATCATTCACTCCTATTATTCTGACATTTCACATTGTTAAAATAAAGTGGTGATCCTAACTGACCTAAAACAGGGAATTTTTACTTGGATTAAATGTCAGGAATTGTGAAAACTGAGTTTAAATGTATTGGGCTAAGGTGAATGTTGACTTCCGACTTCAACTGTATGTAAATAAGATATATATATTTTTTTTTATACATTTGCCAAAAAATCTAAACTTTTTTCATTTTGTCGTTATGAGGTATTGTGTATAGATTGAGGAAAAATACTAATTTAATCAATTTTAGAATAAGGCTGTAACGTAACATGTGGAAAAAGGAAGGTGTCTGAATACCTTCCAAATGCACTGTAGATGTTACCTCAAAACCAAATCAGAAGCATTCACATGATATTTTGGTTTTGGGTTGCTTAGATTAGAACAATGGATGTCTAGAGAGACTACATGGTGTATGTTATTTTACTGGAAGCCTGTTTGAAGGTGGTAAGGTGAGGTTACAGCATGAACACGGCTCATTGTGGCTTAATGATGCTCTCCCTCTTGTTCACTCATTTTCTCTCTCTAATTCACTCGTTCTCTCAATTTCAATTCAAAGGGCTTTATTGGCATGGGAAACATATGTTACGTTGCCAAAGCAAGTGAAATGGATAATAAACAAAAGTGAAATAAACAATAAAAAATGAACCGTAAACATTAAACTCACAAAATTTCATAGAATCATTTGGAATAGAAAGGAATATAAACTTTTGAAATGTCATATGTCTCTCCCTCTCTCTGTCCTCCTTTGCCCTGAGTGCTCTCCTGAAACTCTATTCCTCTAGTGCAGCTTGTGAATCCAGTAAGAAAGTGCCCTGTTCGGCTCCATCTGGCTCTGTCTGGCATATAGAACCAGTGTTCCATGAATCAGGTGTATTAAACAGAATGTTTTGTGGTGCCTCGTAGACCCTGTCCTACGTCTTAGAACTAGGGCTGCTTCAAAGGGAAGGGTGGCAGCTGAGACACACGCACACTGCAGATGTTATCAGCCGGGGGAAGGTTTACTTAGTGGGAGCCGCTAGTTGGAGGATTCTGAGGAACGTACTGTGTGTGTGTGTGTGTTATGGGTCTTGGTGAAAGGAGGAGCAATTGGCTGGGTGAGGGGATGAAGGCAGGCTGAAGGGAGAGGGGAGCTGGGAACTGCGAGGGAGGGAGTCAGTCTGGGTTGGGTTGGGTTTAGTAGGATAGGAGGGGGCCGCCTGGCTAGCTGTCTGTGTGGTTTAGCTTGGAGAAGAGAGGGTGGGGATGAAGGCTGTTTGGGAGAGACGAGAAGGGGAGAACAGCTCTTGTATCTGGAGTGCCTCTGGTAGGTGTGTGTGGGGGGGGTATTGTCCATGTCTTTCCATATTAGGGCTGATGTGACGGAGTGACCCCCTACCATCGCACCACAATCATTAACCAGAAAAATAATTCTGTCCCCATAGCAACCCCTGCAGCTCTGCCAAGCGCACAGGTCCAAGCTGAAAAGCGAGAGGAGAAGGAGGTGGGGTGGGAAGGGTGTGTCAATGTGTGTAAGAGAGGGAATTTACAAAAAAAACGGAGCAAACTAGAATGCTATTTGGCCCTAAACAGAGAGTACATAGTGGCAGAATACCTGACCACCGTGACTGACTCAAAATTAAGGAGATCTTTGACTATGTACAGACTCAGTGAGCATAGCCTTGCTATTGAGAGAGGTCGCCATAGAGAGAAGACAGGCTATGTGCCCACTGCCCACAAAATGGAGTGGAAACTGAGCTGCACTTCCTAACCTCCTGCCAAATGGATGACCACATTAGAGACACATATTTCCCTCACATTACACAGACCCACAATAAACTCTCATATCTACTGGGTGAAATAACACAGTGTGCAGTCACAGCAGCAAGATGTGTGACAAGAAAAGGCAACCAGTGAAGAACAAACATCATTGTAAATACAACCTGTATTTATGTTTATTTATTTTCCCTTTTGTACTCTAACTATTTGCACATCGTTACAACACTGTATAGACATATGACATTTGAATATGACATCTTTATTCTTTTGGAACTTTTATGAGTAATTTTTACTGTAAATTTGTATTGTTTATTTCACTTTTGTTTATATATTTAACTTTCTGAGCACCAACATGTAAAGGTCCCATGAGCACCAACATGTAAAGGTCCCATGAGCACCAACATGTAAAGGTCCCATGAGCACCAACATGTAAAGGTCCCATGAGCACCAACATGTAAAGGTCCCATGAGCACCAACATGTAAAGGTCCCATGAGCACCAACATGTAAAGGTCCCATGAGCATCAACAAGTGAAGTCCATAGGAGAATGTCAAATTGGGTGTCAAATGAAAGCTAAGCGTCTATATTTTTGAGAAATGAAGGCATATGTAATTCCTTTAACCATTTTCCCTCCCAAAAATGTTGAGTAAGTAAAGGCTTTGATATCTTGTCAAACAAATGGAAAAGGGGTCTTAGGAAACATCTACCAGAAAAAGTCTTAAAAGGAATTAGACATGCTTTAAAACAATAATGCTGATGTAAAGACCCGGCCAACTAATACCAACATTTTGACTTCGTTTTGGACAAATGATTCTGCCTTCTGCAAGTTTAAGAAACCTTGCCTTATGCCTTGAAATTCTGTTAGCAAAAACCCACGTCTTGAAGATATTCCTCATGAGGAGGGAGGATAATGAAAGTTCACAGAATTATCAAGTGAAGATACACCTATCAATTAGTTATAGTGTTTTATCAATATCTATTTTGTTTATGAATTGTTAAGTAATTAAAATTCTGTTACCAAGTTGTACAGTACATAACAGTAGAGTTCAGTATAGTAGAGTATCGTTCAGTACAGCAGAGTACAATAGAGAATCTAGAATCAAGTTTGGACAGTAAAGTACATTACAGCACAGAGTACAGTAAGTAAAAGATCAGTACCATACAGAAGAGTAAAGTATAGAAAAGTAGTGTATAGTACAGCACTTTACAGTAGAGTTTAGTACAGTACACAGAGAACACGAGTTGAGTACTGTGTTGTACAGTATTGAATGTTACTCTACTATACAGTACTCTACTTTGATGCTCAAACTTGTGAACAGACATCTATGATTGGTTCAGATTTGGTCCGGTTCGGACCAACCAAATTTGGTGGTGTTTGGTGGCAGAGCTCATTAAAATAATAGCCAGTGTGTAGAATAATACCCAAATATGCAAAGGAGGATATTGCATATTTATACCTTTTTGTGTAGTTATTTACGATACATCACCATGAAGAGAATGACATTCATATCCATAATTATATATTTTTTGTGTAGTACAGATCAGGGACACATGATGAAATTCTGTTACCCTAATTCCATTACCTGGTGTAAATCCACTTCATTTACTGTAGTTCAATAACCAAGAGAGATTTTTTCAAAGTCAATGTGTTATGTCATAGCTGACACCCCATTCTTCTGCAGATATCGTTGAATCTTAATTTGGATCAGATATTTAAGAGTTTTTAGAAAACGTATGGAGATTTTACAGAAATTCTGTTACCAAACTTTGCATCTGCACAGTTTTTCCAGTAAATATGTTTTTGTAAAATGTTCAGTGTAAATTGTTAAAAGTTGTCATTGTGTGAAGAGTGGTTTGTTAAACTTTGAAAGAAAGAAGTTTTGTTTAGCATACAATTTAAGTGAAAATTCCATTAACGTGGAATTGCTGAGAGCTGAGGTGTTAGTATTGTGACTGTATTGAGGTGTTAGTACGTGTGACTGTATTGTGAACATGTTGTTCTCCTTTTTAAGGTCTTCACACTTACTAGACTTTTTGCAAAAAAAAACTTGGCTATGTATACTGCAATGCAAACTTGTGAACTTGTCACGTCTCGACAGCTACCTCCGGAGGTAGCGTATAACACTTGCCCGACAGTTGCCCCCCTCTAAGCAGGGCAGTGTAAAGAATTATACAAATACTTATGTACAGTGGCTTGCAAAATTTTTCACCCCCCTTGGCATTTTTCCTATTTTGTTGCTTTACAACCTGGAAATAAAATAGATTTTTGGGGGGTTTGTATCATTTGATTTACACAACATGCCTACCACGTTGAAGATGCTAAATATTTTTTATTATGAAACAAACAAGAAATAAGACCAAAAAACTGAAAACTTGAGCGTGCATAACTATTCACCCCCCCAAAGTCAATACTTTGTAGAGCCACCTTTTGCAGCAATTACAGCTGCAAGTCTCTTGGGGTATGTCTCCATAAGCTTGGCACATCTAGCCACTGGGATTATTTCCCATTCTTCAAGGCAAAACTGCTCCAGTTCCTTCAAGTTGGATGGGTTCTACTGGTTTACAGCAATCTTGAAGTCATACCACAGATTCTCAATTGGATTGAGGTCTGGGCTTTGACTAGGCCATTCCAAGACATTTAAATGTTTCCCCTTAAACCACTCAAGTGTTGCTTTAGCAGTATGCTTAGAGTCATTGTCCAGCTGGAAGGTGAACCTCCGTCCCAGTCTCAAATCTCTGGAAGACTGAAACAGGTTTCCCTGAAGAATTTCCCTGTATTTAGCGCCATCCATCATTCCTTCAATTCTGACCAGTTTCCCAGTACTTGCCGATGGAAAAACATCGTGTTCTTGAGGTGATGAGAGGTGTTGGGTTTGCGCCAGACATAGCGTTTTCCTTGATGGCCAAAAAGCTACATTTTAGTCTCATCTGACCAGAGTACCTTCTTCCATATGTTTGGGGAGTCTCCCACATGCCTTTCGGCGAACACCAAACGTGTTTGATAATTTTTTTCTTTAAGCAATGGCTTTTTTCTGGCCACTCTTCTGTAAAGCTTCAGCTCTGTGGAGTGTATGGCTTAAAGTGGTCCTATGGACAGATACTCCAATCTCCGCTGTGGCGCTTTGCAGCTCCTTCGGGGTTATCTTTGGTCTCTTTGTTGCCTCTCTGATTAGTGCCCTCCTGGTCTGTGGGTTTTGGTGGGTGGCCCTCTGTTGGCAGGTTTGTTGTGGTGCCATATTTTTTACATTTTTTAATAATAGATTTTTTTATAACCCCATCCTGATCTGTACTTCTCCACAACTTTGTCCCTGACCTGTTTGTAGAGCTCCTTGGTCTTCATGGTGCAGCTTGCTTGGTGGTGCCCCTTGCTTAGAGGTGTTGCAGACTCCGGGGCCTTTCAGAACAGGTGTATATATACTGAGATCATGTGACAGATCATGTGACTCTTAGATTGCACACAGGTGGACTTTATTTAACTAGTTATGTGACTTCTGAAGGTAATTGGTTGCACCAGATCTTATTTAGGGGCTTCATAGCAAAGGTGGTGAATACATATGCACGCAACACTTTTCAGTTTTTTTATTTTTCCGATTGTTTTTAAACAAGTTTTTATTTATTTTTTCACTCTGCCAATTTGGACTATTTTGTCCATTACATTACATGAAATCCAAATAAAAATCAATTTAAATTACAGGTTGTAATGCAACAAATTAGGAAATACGACAATGGGGATGAATGCTTTTGCAAGGCACTGTAAATGTGATATTTCCCCCCCAAAATTATGTACATTTGCAAAAATGTGTACAAACCAGTTTTTGCATTGTCATTATGGGGTATTGTGTGTAGATTGATGAGCATAAAAACAATAAGATTAAGGATCAAGGCTGTACCGTAACAAAATGTGGAAAAAGTGAAGTGGTCTGAATACTTTCTGAATGCACGGTAGATGAAAAAGAACGGCTTAATTAATATGTTTTAAAGCTGATAAATCCTACAATAATAGAATAGATACATGTTGAATAGTGACCCTGGACTGCCTCTTTCAGTCTGCAGTACAGATGAGCTGTCTTTTGGAGAAGTAGCAGTCACTAGGCCAAACTCTATCCTTCCTGTATCTAATATGGTGTCAATCAGCCATCATGTGCACCCCAAAGGGTACCCTATTCCCTATATAGTTCACTACTTTCAACCAGAATCCTATGGGCACTACATATGGAATAGGGTGCCATTTCGGATACAGCCTGGCTGTGTGACTGTCTTCTGGTTGTTGAGAGAGAAAACGGCCCCCCCTAGATAAACATTGCTACCAGGGAACAAGGTATTTTATAGTTCTGAGAACTGTTTGCCACTTCTTTCTCTCTCTCTCTCTCTCTCTCTCTCTCTCTCTCTCTCTCTCTCTCTCTCTCTCTCTCTGTCTGTGTCTCTCTCTGTGTCTCTCTCTGTGTCTCTCTCTGTGTGTCTCTCTCTCTCTCTCTGTCTCTCACTCTGTCTCTCACTGTCTCTCTCTCTTTCACGCTCTCTCTCTTTCACTCTCTCTCACTCTCTCTTTTAAGTGTGCGGGTGAGTTTTATATTTTCATTTTTTATTTCACCTTTATTTAACCTCTCTGACCCAATCCCGACACTACCAGGTGAAATGCAAGGCGCCAAATTCAAAATCCAAAAGTTGAATTATTAAACATCCACCAATATACAAGTGTTCCATACTCATCAAAAGCTCTGTTTCTTGGCAATATCACAGCGTTGTCAGATTTCAAAAAAGCTTTACGGCGAAAGCAGCACATTTGATTGTTTGAGGGTAGCACCTCACATATTTTTCCCATAGCCATGAATCCATTAGCCATCATGGCACACACATAACACATTTCACAGCGAAAACAAATCAATTACCTGTTGAAGAACTTCTGCTGAGGTCATCCTAAGTGTCCAACGAAGACAATCCATGGTTCTTTTGTTAGAAAAAGTAATGTATTTTATCCATAAATCTCCATTTGATTCACGCGTTATAATCAGAAACGACAGCCTCCACTCCTCCATTGAAACGTGACGAGAACTCGTTCAACTTATACCTATAAACTTGTCCAAGAACAATCAAACATAGTTTTAAATGTATCCTTAAGAATACTTTTACGATATTTACTATTATAAATCAACCGGAATATAAACTGATCGATAAAGACGGTAAAAGACACAGCGCTTTGTCGGAGCGCGCTGGGTACTGTTGACATAAAAAGTACACTTCCTGGTTTGCTCTTATTCTCTGGTCTAAAGCATCCAAAATGAAAATTTACACTGTCTCGAGACTGTTGACATCTAAAGGAAGCGATGGGTACTGCATTCATATGCCCTTATATGGTCATTTTCATGAGGGAGGGGTTCCAAACGGCAGGTAGCCTAGTGGTTAGAGCGTTGGACTTGTAACCGGAGGGTTGCAAGTTCGAATCCCCGAGCTGACAAGGAATAAAAAATCTGTCCTTCTGCCCCTGAACAAGGCAGTTAACCCACTGTTCCCCGGGCGCCGAAGACGTGGAAGTCGATTAAGGCAGCCCCCCGCACCTCTCTGATTCAGAGGGGTTGGGTTAAATGCGGAAGACACATTTCGGTTGAAGGCATTCGGTTGTACAACTGACTAATAATGGTGACTTTGACTTTGACTTTTGAGGGGCGGCAGGTAGCCTAGTGGTTAGAGCGTTGGACTTGTAACCGGAGGGCTGCAAGTTCAAATCCCCGAGCTGACAAGGTAAAAATCTGTCGCTCTGCCCCTGAACAAGGCAGTTAACCCACTGTTCCCCGGGCGCCGAAGACGTGGATGTCGATTAAAAAGGCAGCCCCCCGCACCTCTCTGATTCAGAGGGGTTGGGTTAAATGCGGAAGACACATTTCGGTTGAAGGCATTCGGTTGTACAACTGACTAATAATGGTGACTTTGACTTTGACAAATGAGCAATGTGTCAAAATCACTTTTTCCAGGAAAGAAATTCCTCGGGGTTTCGCCTGCCATATGCGTTCTGTTTTACTCACAGACAAATGGTTAACACTTTTGGAAAATTCAGAGTGTTTCCTATCCAATGGTACTAAATATGTGCATATCCTATTTTCTGGGCCTGAATGGGAGGCATTTTACTTTGGGCACGCCAGGCTCTCCAAAACCATCACCTCTGCTGCCGCTCCCTAAGAAGTTAACCAGGTAGGCCAGTTGAGAACAAGTTCTCATTTACAACTGCGACCTGGCCAAGATAAAGCAAAGCAGTTCGACACATACAACAACACAGTTACACATGGAATAAACAAACATACAGTCAGTAATACAGTAGAAAAAAAGTATATATACAGTGTGTGCAAATGAGGTAAGATAAGGGAGGTAGGGCAATAAATAGGCCATGGTGGCGAGGTAATTACAATATAGCAATTAAACACTGGAATGGTAGATGTGCGGAAGTTGAACGTGCAAGTAGAGATACTGGGGTGCAAAGGAGCAAGATAAATAAATAAATAAATGATACAGTATGGGGATGAGGTAGTAGGATGGGCTATTTACAGATGGGCTGTGTACAGGTGCAGTGATCTGTGAGCTGCTCTGACAGCTGGTGCTTAAAGTTAGTGAGGGAGATATGAGTCTCCAGCTTCAGTGATTTTTGCAGTTCGTTCCAGTCATTGGCAGTCAGTTAGGAACAGTTTGGGAGGCAGGCAGGTAGATTGGAATTCAAACTCCTATTCTTGAATCGAGTGTCCTCTTCAAATGGATCCCAATCCCAGTTAGTGTTTATTTGGGGTTGCCATGTGTGTGTTTCTGTCTATGTGGACAAGAGAGTATTGTGCACAGTGTGCAGTGCCTCTTTAGGGCGTGTCGGAAGTGGTGGCCAGCCTTGCGTCAGCAGGGTGTGGTAAGATAAGACCCAGCCTCTCCTCCCTTCTCCTCTCGTGCTGTGAGCTTCATTGCCAACCAGAAGGGAGACACATTCAAACTGTGTGTGTGTGTGTGTGCACATAAACTTCATTTTTTGACCAAGCCTGCTAAAGCCTTAAAACAATTAAATAGTAGTGGTTGTGTCTTTCATTTGGTGTCTGTGTGACAAAGTCAATAAATGCCTTTTTGAGGGTACAGAGATAGAACACACTTTTTGGTGTTCATGGCGCCCTCTGATAAAGTACTATATACTTCTATTTAGTTCCCCTTTTAAACCACAACTTTTCTCTCCCCACTTTCCTTTCTCTCCATCCCTAAACCCTCCTTCCTCATAGACAAAAACACAATAACAAGTCAGTGTGACAACATGTTGCATAACCCACAGCAGTTCACCTTTGATCCCAGCCTGTCCGTGAATACCACTCCTTCGTTTTCCTGCTCCTGCTCATCCTGCGAGAGAGGTGGACAGTAGCCCAGTCTTAGGCTATGGCTTGAGTCAGGGGTTATCTCAGTAGCCAGCTTCATTCTCACTTTCATACCCCAGCTCCAGCACCAACTATGTAAGGAGCACCCAGGCTGGGGTAGAGCTTTCAGGCACTGGCTGTACCCTTAAAGGGAAACAGAAGCCAAATGTGAGTTGGCTTGGGGGGGTTTGGCATTAGGTGGGGGTGTGTCCTTGCCACCACCAAGACACACCCATCTGTCAGAACCTTGCTGCAGCTGTTTCCCCCCGCTCAATCACAACAAACAAACGTCCTGCAGGTTGAGTTCAATGTCTACAGACAGATGTACAGGGCCTTCAGAAAGTATTCACACCCCTTGACTTTTTCCACATGTTGTTGAGTTACAGTCTGAATTCATAATGGATTAAATGTAGATGTTGTGCCACTGGCCTACACACAATACCCCATAATGCCAAAGGTGTTTTTTTTTTTTTTTTTTTTTTTTTTTTACAAATTAATAACAAATGTAAAGCTGAAATGAGTCAATAAGTATTCAACCCCTTTCTTATGGCAAGCCTAAATAAGTTCAGGAGTAAAAATGTGCTTAACAAGTCACATAATACGTTTCATGGACTCATTGTATGTGCAATAATAGTGTTTAACATAAATGTTTGAATGACTACCTCATCTCTGTACCCCACACAATTATCTGTTAGGTCCCTCAGTCAAGCAGTGAATTTAAAACACAGATTCAACCACAAAGACCAGGGAGGTTTTCTAATGCCTCTCAAAGAAGGGCACCTATTGGTAGATGGGGAAAAAAGCAGACATTGAATATCCCTTTGAGCATGGTGAAGTTATTAACTACACTTTGGAAGGTGGATCAATACACCCAGTCACCACAAATATACAGCATTGTAGTTACTTCACAATAGTAACCTAATTGACAGAGTGTGAGAAGAAGGAAGCCTCTACAGATGAAACATATTCAAGTACTTGCATACGAAATGTTATATTTGGGACAAATCCACTACAACACATATAGCAAATGGTAAACAACCAATTTGACCGCTTGAATAATTTTGAAAAGAATAATGGGCAAATGTTATCCAATCCAGTTGTGGAAAGCTCTTAGTGACTTACCCAGAAAGATTGCAATTGCAGCCAAAGGGGATTCTGCAGAGTATTGACTCAAGGGTGTGAATACTTATTTAAATGAGATATTTCTAAAAAAGAAAATGTCACTTTGTCATTATGGGGTATTGTGTTTAGATAGGTGAGAAGAAAAATCTATTTAATCCATTTTGAATTCAGGCTGTAATGCAACAATGTAGAATAAGTAGTTTCTGAGATGCCAGAGGAAGCAACAACCAAACACAATATGAAACAAAACAGCAATCAAATAAAAGCAAATGACCTTTGAGGCTATATATGAGGGGCACCGGTTAGTCCAGGTAATTGAGGTAATATATATATATATATATATATACACATGTAGGTAGAGTTATTAAAGTGACTTATGTATAGATAATAACAGAGTAGCAGCTTCACAAAATGGGATGGGGGGGGGGCAATGCAAATAGTCTGGGTAGCCATTTGATTAAAGTTCAGTAGTCTTATGGCTTGGAGGTAGAAGCTGTTTAGAAGCCTCTTGGACCTAGACTTGGCGCTCCGGTACCGCTTTTGCCGTGTGGTAGCAGAGAGAACGGTCTATGACTAGGGTGGCTGGAGTCTTTGACTATTTTTAGGGCCTTCCTCTGACACCGCCTGGTATAGAGGTCCTGGATGGCAGGAAGCTTGGCCCCAGTGATGTACTGGGTCGTAAGCACTACTCTCTGTTGTGCCTTGTGGTCGGAGGCCGAGCAGTTGCCATACCAGGCAGTGATGCAACCAATCAGGATGTTCTCAATGGTGCAGCTATAGCACCTTTTGAGGATCTGAGGACCCATGCCAAATCTTTTCAGTCTCCTGAGGGGGAATAGGTTTTGTCGTGCCCTCTTCACGACTGTCTTGGTGTGCTTGGACCATACTAGTTTGTTGGTGATGTGGACACCAAGGAACTTGAAGCTCTCGACCTGCTCCTCTACAGCCCCATCAACGAGAATAGAGGCATGCTCGGTCCTCCTTTTCCTGTAGTCCACAATCATCTCCTTTGTCTTGATCACGTTGAGGGAGAGGTTGTTGTCCTGGCACCACACGACCAGGTCTCTGACCTCCTCCCTATAGGCTGACTCGTTGTTGTTGGTGATCAGGCCTACCACTGTTGTGTCGTCAGCAAACTTAATGATGGTGTTGGAGTCGTGCTTGGTCGTGCAGTCATGAGTGAACAGGGAGTACAGGACGGCACTGAGCACGCACCTCTGAGGGGCCCCACTGTTGTTACCTACCCTTACCACCTGTGGGCGGCCCGTCAGGAAGTCCAGGATCCAGTTGCAGAGGGAGGTGTTTAGTCCCAGGGTCCTTAGCTTAGTGATGAATTTCAAGAGGAACTATGGTGTTGAACACTGAGCTGTAGTCAATGAATAGCATTCTCACATAGGTGTTGGTTTTGCCGAGTGGGAAAGGGCAGTGTAGAGTGCAATAGAGATTGCATCATCTGTGGATCTGTTGGGGCAGTATGCTAATTGGAGTGGGTCTAGGGTTTCTGGCATGATGGTGTTGATGTGAGCCATTACCAGCCTTTCAAAGCACTTCATGGCTACAGACGTGAGTGCTACGGGTCTGTAGTCATTTGGGCAG
The DNA here is from genome assembly GCA_030435695.1 of Brachymystax lenok tsinlingensis. Taxonomy (NCBI): domain Eukaryota; kingdom Metazoa; phylum Chordata; class Actinopteri; order Salmoniformes; family Salmonidae; genus Brachymystax; species Brachymystax lenok. The sequence continues at coordinate 544,711 of CM059792.1, read as the reverse complement.
GTTACCTTAGTGTTCTTGGGCACAGGGACTATGGTGGTCTGCTTGAAACATGTTGGTATTACAGACTCAGACAGGGAGAGACTGAACATTGGTCCGCGCATGCTCGGAGTACATGTCCTGGTAATCCGTCTGGCCCTGCGGCCTTGTGAATGTTGACCTGTTTAAAGGTCTTACTCACATCGGCTGCGGAGAGCGTGATCACACATTTGTCTGGAACAGCTGATGCCCTCATGCATGTTTCAGTGTTACTTGTCCCGTGGGTAGGATATACGTGCTTTTAGTTCTTCCAATTTATAATCCAGCGATTTTACGTTGGCCAATAGTACCGATGGCAAAGGCAGATTAGCCACTCTTTGGCAGATCCTCACAAGGCACCCCGATCTCGTTCCGCGAAACCTATCTTTCTCCTGCAAATGACAGGGATGAGGGCCTTTTCGGGTAAATCCCTCTCGTCCGACTCATTAAAGAGAAATTCTTGGTCCAGTTCAAGTTGAGTAATCGCTGTTCTGATTTCCAGAAGTTTTTTTGGGTCATAAGAGACGTTAGCAGCAACATTAGGTACAAAATAAGTTACAAACAATGTGATTAAACAACCAACGATACTATTTTGTTTAAGAGCGTTTAGAAAACTTTCAAATGTAGTAACATGTCCATGTAGAATTAAAGACCCTTTACATAATACCATAGAAGCAGTGTTCTGCTGATATAACAATGTGCACCTTTCATCTGTCATTGTCATTCCCAGCTGATACAGGCACAGTGCCTATCAGCATTGTGTGTGGTGGTAATGTTGTCAGAGAGGTCATACCTTTGTGTGTGGTGTCTCGTATACAACAGGAGTTCACTGATCCTGCTGCAGAATACACAGGGTTTCTCCCTCCCTATATTGATTGATACCTGATCCTGGTCCAGAATACACAGGGTTTCTCCCTCCCTATATTGACTGATACCTGATCCTGCTGCAGAATACACAGGGTTTCTCCCTCCCTATATTGACTGATACCTGATCCTGCTGCAGAATACACAGGGTTTCTCCCTCCCTATATTGACTGATACCTGATCCTGCTGCAGAATACACAGGGTTTCACTCTCCCTATATTGACTCATACCTGATCCTGCTGCAGAATACACCGCGTTTCGCCCTCCCTATATAGACTGATACCTGATCCTGGTCCAGAATACACAGGGTTTCTCCCTCCTCATATTGACTGATACCTGATCCTGCTGCAGAATACACAGGGTTTCTCCCTCCCTATATTGACTGATACCTGATCCTGGTCCAGAATACACAGGGTTTCTCCCTCCCTATATTGACTGATACCTGATCCTGGTCCAGAATACACAGGGTTTCTCCCTCCCTATATTGACTGATACCTGATCCTGCTGCAGAATACACAGGGTTTCTCCTTTCTCATATTGACTGATACCTGATCCTGCTGCAGAATACACAGGGTTTCTCCCTCCCTATATTGACTGATACCTGATCCTGGTCCAGAATACACAGGGTTTCTCCCTCCCTATATTGACTGATACCTGATCCTGGTCCAGAATACACAGGGTTTCTCCCTCCCTATATTGACTGATACCTGATCCTGCTGCAGAATACACAGGGTTTCTCCTTCCCCATATTGACTGATACCTGATCCTGCTGCAGAATACACAGGGTTTCTCCCTCCCTATATTGACTGATACCTGATCCTGCTGCAGAATACACAGGGTTTCTCCTTCCCCATATTGACTGATACCTGATCCTGGTGCATTATACACTGGGTTTCTCCCTCCCTATATTGACTGATACCTGATCCTGGTCCAGAATACACAGGGGTTCTCCCTCCCTATATTGACTGATACCTGATCCTGCTGCAGAATACACAGGGTTTCTCCTTTCTCATATTGACTGATACCTGATCCTGCTGCAGAATACACAGGGTTTCTCCCTCCCTATATTGACTGATACCTGATCCTGGTCCAGAATACACAGGGTTTCTCCCTCCCTATATTGACTGATACCTGATCCTGGTCCAGAATACACAGGGTTTCTCCCTCCCTATATTGACTGATACCTGATCCTGCTGCAGAATACACAGGGTTTCTCCTTCCCCATATTGACTGATACCTGATCCTGCTGCAGAATACACAGGGTTTCTCCCTCCCTATATTGACTGATACCTGATCCTGCTGCAGAATACACAGGGTTTCTCCTTCCCCATATTGACTGATACCTGATCCTGCTGCAGAATACACAGGGTTTCTCCTTCCCCATATTGACTGATACCTGATCCTGCTGCAGAATACACAGGGTTTCTCCCTCCCTATATTGACTGATACCTGATCCTGCTGCAGAATACACAGGGTTTCTCCTTCCCCATATTGACTGATACCTGATCCTGGTGCATTATACACAGGGTTTCTCCTTCCCCATATTGACTGATACCTGATCCTGTTGCAGAATACACAGGGTTTCTCCCTCCCTATATTGACTGATACCTGATCCTGGTCCAGAATACACAGGGTTTCTCCCTCCCTATATTGACTGATACCTGATCCTGCTGCAGAATACACAGGGGTTCTCCCTCCCTATATTGACTGATACCTGATCCTGCTGCAGAATACACAGGGGTTCTCCTTCCCCATATTGACTGATACCTGATCCTGCTGCAGAATACACAGGGTTTCTCCTTCCCCATATTGACTGATACCTGATCCTGCTGCAGAATACACAGGGTTTCTCCCTCCCTATATTGACTGATACCTGATCCTGCTGCAGAATACACAGGGTTTCTCCTTCCCCATATTGACTGATACCTGATCCTGGTGCATTATACACTGGGTTTCTCCCTCCCTATATTGACTGATACCTGATCCTGGTCCAGAATACACAGGGGTTCTCCCTCCCTATATTGACTGATACCTGATCCTGGTCCAGAATACACAGGGTTTCTCCCTCCCTATATTGACTGATACCTGATCCTGCTGCAGAATACACAGGGTTTCTCCTTCCCCATATTGACTGATACCTGATCCTGCTGCAGAATACACAGGGTTTCTCCCTCCCTATATTGACTGATACCTGATCCTGCTGCAGAATACACAGGGTTTCTCCCTCCCTATATTGACTGATACCTGATCCTGCTGCAGAATACACAGGGTTTCTCCCTCCCTATATTGACTGATACCTGATCCTGCTGCAGAATACACAGGGTTTCTCCTTCCCCATATTGACTGATACCTGATCCTGCTGCAGAATACACAGGGTTTCTCCTTCCCCATATTGACTGATACCTGATCCTGGTGCATTATACACAGGGTTTCTCCTTCCCCATATTGACTGATACCTGATCCTGTTGCAGAATACACAGGGTTTCTCCCTCCCTATATTGACTGATACCTGATCCTGCTGCAGAATACACAGGGTTTCTCCTTCCCCATATTGACTGATACCTGATCCTGGTGCATTATACACAGGGTTTCTCCTTCCCCATATTGACTGATACCTGATCCTGGTGCAGAATACACAGGGTTTCTCCCTCCCTATATTGACTGATACCTGATCCTGCTGCAGAATACACAGGGTTTCTCCTTCCCCATATTGACTGATACCTGATCCTGCTGCAGAATACACAGGGTTTCTCCTCCCTATATTGACTGATACCTGATCCTGCTGCAGAATACACAGGGTTTCTCCCTCCCTATATTGACTGATACCTGATCCTGGTCCAGAATACACAGGGGTTCTCCCTCCCTATATTGACTGATACCTGATCCTGGTCCAGAATACACAGGGGTTCTCCCTCCCTATATTGACTGATACCTGATCCTGGTCTAGAATACACAGGGGTTCTCCCTCCCTATATTGACTGATACCTGATCCTGCTGCAGAATACACAGGGGTTCTCCCTCCCTATATTGACTGATACCTGATCCTGGTCCAGAATACACAGGGTTCTCCCTCCTATATTGACTGATACCTGATCCTGGTCCAGAATACACAGGGTTCTCCCTCCCTATATTGACTGATACCTGATCCTGGTCCAGAATACACAGGGTTCTCCCTCCCTATATTGACTGATACCTGATCCTGGTCCAGAATACACAGGGTTTCTCCCTCCTATATTGACTGGATACCTGATCCTGGTCCAGAATACACAGGGTTCTCCCTCCCTATATTGACTGATACCTGATCCTGGTCCAGAATACACAGGGTTCTCCTCCCTATATTGACTGATACCTGATCCTGGTCCAGAATACACAGGGTTCTCCCTCCCTATATTGACTGATACCTGATCCTGGTCCAGAATACACAGGGTTCTCCCTCCCTATATTGACTGATACCTGATCCTGGTCCAGAATACACAGGGGTTCTCCCTCCCTATATTGACTGATACCTGATCCTGGTCCAGAATACACAGGGGTTCTCCCTCCCTATATTGACTGATACCTGATCCTGGTCCAGAATACACAAGGGTTCTCCCTCCCTATATTGACTGATACCTGATCCTGGTCCAGAATACACAGGGTTTCTCCCTCCCTATTATTGACTGATACCTGATCCTGGTCCAGAATACACAGGGTTTCTCCCTCCCTATATTGACTGATACCTGATCCTGGTCCAGAATACACAGGGGTTCTCCCTCCCTATATTGACTGAAACAATTCAAGTGAATCGTCAAAAAGAGAATACATGTCAAACTTGTTTCTAGTGTAGAGTGTCTGGTCTCTGTCCATTCCGAGACATCAGTATCAAGACCGTCTGTCAGAGTGCCAGGTCTCTCTCCATTCCGAGGCATCAGTATCAAGCCCGTCTGTCAGTCTGGACTTCATCACATCGTCTTGCAAGTTTCCATGTGCTGGCTCCATTCTGTGAACACATACACACACTGTTCTGTTAGGATAGGTGATATCAGACACAGTCACTGTTCTATTACCAATGGCAGTTAGGATAGGTGATATCTGATACAATCACTGTTCTATTACCAATGGCAGTTAGGATAGGTGATATCTGACACACAGTCACTGTTCTATTACCAATGGCAGTTAGGATAGGTGATATCTGACACACAGTCACTGTTCTATTACCAATGGCAGTTAGGATAGGTGATATCTGACACAGTCACTGTTCGATTACCAATGGCAGTTAGGATAGGTGATATCTGACACAGTCACTGTTCTATTACCAGTGGCAGTTAGGATAGGTGATATCTGACACAGTCACTGTTCTATTACCAATGGCAGTTAGGATAGGTGATATCAGACACACAGTCACTGTCCTATTACAAATGGCAGTTAGGATAGGTGATATCTGACACACAGTCACTGTTCTATTACAAATGGCAGTTAGGATAGGTGATATCTAACACAGTCACTGTTCTATTACCAGTGGCAGTTAGGATAGGTGATATCTGACACAGTCACTGTTCTATTACCAATGGCAGTTAGGATAGGTGATATCTGACACACAGTCACTGTCCTATTACAAATGGCAGTTAGGATAGGTGATATCTGACACACAGTCACTGTTCTATTACAAATGGCAGTTAGGATAGGTGATATCAGACACACAGTCACTGTTCTATTACCAATGGCAGTTAGGATAGGTGATATCTGACACAGTCACTGTTCTATTACCAGTGGCAGTTAGGATAGGTGATATCTGACACAGTCACTGTTCTATTACCAATGGCAGTTAGGATAGGTGATATCTGGACACAGTCACCGTTTCTATTACCAATGGCAGTTAGGATAGGTGATATCTGACACACAGTCACTGTTCTATTACCAATGGCAGTTAGGATAGGTGATATCTGACACAGTCACTGTTCTATTACCAATGGCAGTTAGGATAGGTGATATCTGACACAGTCACTGTTCTATTACCAATGGCAGTTAGGATAGGTGATATCTGACACAGTCACTGTTCTATTACCAATGGCAGTTAGGATAGGTGATATCTGACACACAGTCACTGTTCTATTACCAATGGCAGTTAGGATAGGTGATATCTGACACACAGTCACTGTTCTATTACCAATGGCAGTTAGGATAGGTGATATCAGACACAGTCACTGTTCTATTACCATTGGCAGTTAGGATAGGTGATATCTGACACAGTCACTGTTCTATTACCAATGGCAGTTAGGATAGGTGATATCTGACACACAGTCACTTTTCTATTACCAATGGCAGTTAGGATTGGTGATATCAGACACAGTCACTGTTCTATTACCAATGGCAGTTAGGATAGGTGATATCTGACACAGTCACTGTTCTATTACCAATGGCAGTTAGGATAGGTGATATCTGACACACAGTCACTGTTCTATTACCAATGGCAGTTAGGATAGGTGATATCTGACACAGTCACTGTTCTATTACCAATGTCAGTTAGGATAGGTGATATCTGACACACAGTCACTGTTCTATTACCAATGGCAGTTAGGATAGGTGATATCTGACACAGTCACTGTTCTATTACCAATGGCAGTTAGGATAGGTGATATCTGACACACAGTCACTGTCCTATTACAAATGGCAGTTAGGATAGGTGATATCTGACACAGTCACTGTTCTATTACCAATGGCAGTTAGGATAGGTGATATCTGGACACAGTCACTGTTCTATTACCAATGGCAGTTAGGATAGGTGATATCTGACACAGTCACTGTTCTATTACCAATGGCAGTTAGGATAGATGATATCTGACACACAGTCACTGTTCTATTACTAATGGCAGTTAGGATAGGTGATATCTGACACACAGTCACTGTTCTATTACCAATGGCAGTTAGGATAGGTGATATCAGACACAGTCACTGTTCTATTACCAATGGCAGTTAGGATAGGTGATATCTGACACACAGTCACTGTTCTATTACCAATGGCAGTTAGGATAGGTGATATCAGACACAGTCACTGTTCTATTACCAATGGCAGTTAGGATAGGTGATATCTGACACACAGTCACTGTTCTATTACCAATGGCAGTTAGGATAGGTGATATCTGACACAGTCACTGTTCTATTACCAATGGCAGTTAGAATAGGTGATATCTGACACACAGTCACTGTTCTATTACCAATGGCAGTTAGGATAGGTGATATCTGACACAGTCACTGTTCTATTACCAATGGCAGTTAGGATAGGTGATATCTGACACAGTCACTGTTCTATTACCAATGGAAGTTAGGATAGGTGATATCTGACACAGTCACTGTTCTATTACCAATGGCAGTTAGGATAGGTGATATCTGACACAGTCACTGTTCTATTACCAATGGCAGTTAGGATAGGTGATATCTGACACAGTCACTGTTCTATTTCCATTGGCAGTTAGGATAGGTGATATCTGACACAGTCACTGTTCTATTACCAATGGCAGTTAGGATAGGTGATATCTGACACACAGTCCCTGTTCTATTACAAATGGCAGTTAGGATAGGTGATATCAGACACACAGTCACTGTTCTATTACCAATGGCAGTTAGGATAGGTGATATCTGACACAGTCACTGTTCTATTACCAATGTCAGTTAGGATAGGTGATATCTGACACACAGTCACTGTTCTATTACCAATGGCAGTTAGGATAGGTGATATCTGACACAGTCACTGTTCTATTACCAATGGCAGTTAGGATAGGTGATATCTGACACACAGTCACTGTCCTATTACAAATGGCAGTTAGGATAGGTGATATCTGACACACAGTCACTGTTCTATTACCAATGGCAGTTAGGATAGGTGATATCTGACACAGTCACTGTTCTATTACCAATGGCAGTTAGGATAGGTGATATCTGACACAGTCACTGTTCTATTACCAATGGCAGTTAGGATAGATGATATCTGACACACAGTCACTGTTCTATTACTAATGGCAGTTAGGATAGGTGATATCTGACACAGTCACTGTTCTATTACCAATGGCAGTTAGGATAGGTGATATCTGACACACAGTCACTGTTCTATTTCCATTGGCAGTTAGGATAGGTGATATCTGACACAGTCACTGTTCTATTACCAATGGCAGTTAGGATAGGTGATATCTGACACACAGTCACTGTTCTATTACAAATGGCAGTTAGGATAGGTGATATCAGACACACAGTCACTGTTCTATTACCAATGACAGTTAGGATAGGTGATATCTGACACAGTCACTGTTCTATTACCAATGGCAGTTAGGATAGGTGATATCTGACACAGTCACTGTTCTATTACCAATGGCAGTTAGGATAGGTGATATCTGACACCGTCACTGTTCTATTACCAATGGCAGTTAGGATAGGTGATATCAGACACAGTCACTGTTCTATTACCAATGGCAGTTAGGATAGGTGATATCTGACACACAGTCACTGTTCTATTACCAATGGCAGTTAGGATAGGTGATATCTGACACAGTCACTGTTCTATTACCAATGGCAGTTAGGATAGGTGATATCTGACACAGTCACTGTTCTATTACCAATGGCAGTTAGGATAGGTGATATCTGACACACAGTCACTGTTCTATTACCAATGGCAGTTAGGATAGGTGATATCTGACACACAGTCACTGTTCTATTACCAATGGCAGTTAGGATAGGTGATATCTGACACAGTCACTGTTCTATTACCAATGTCAGTTAGGATAGGTGATATCTGACACACAGTCACTGTTCTATTACCAATGGCAGTTAGGATAGGTGATATCTGGACACAGTCACTGTTCTATTACCAATGGCAGTTAGGATAGGTGATATCTGACACACAGTCACTGTCCTATTACAAATGGCAGTTAGGATAGGTGATATCTGACACAGTCACTGTTCTATTACCAATGGCAGTTAGGATAGGTGATATCTGACACAGTCACTGTTCTATTACCAATGGCAGTTAGGATAGGTGATATCTGACACAGTCACTGTTCTATTACCAATGGCAGTTAGGATAGATGATATCTGACACACAGTCACTGTTCTATTACTAATGGCAGTTAGGATATGTGATATCTGACACACAGTCACTGTTCTATTACCAATGGCAGTTAGGATAGGTGATATCAGACACAGTCACTGTTCTATTACCAATGGCAGTTAGGATAGGTGATATCTGACACACAGTCACTGTTCTATTACCAATGGCAGTTAGGATAGGTGATATCAGACACAGTCACTGTTCTATTACCAATGGCAGTTAGGATAGGTGATATCTGACACACAGTCACTGTTCTATTACCAATGGCAGTTAGGATAGGTGATATCTGACACAGTCACTGTTCTATTACCAATGGCAGTTAGAATAGGTGATATCAGACACACAGTCACTGTTCTATTACCAATGGCAGTTATGATAGGTGATATCTGACACAGTCACTGTTCTATTACCAATATCAGTTAGGATAGGTGATATCTGACACACAGTCACTGTTCTATTACCAATGGCAGTTAGGATAGGTGATATCTGACACAGTCACTGTTCTATTACCAATGGCAGTTAGGATAGGTGATATCTGACACACAGTCACTGTCCTATTACAAATGGCAGTTAGGATAGGTGATATCTGACACAGTCACTGTTCTATTACCAATGGCAGTTAGGATAGGTGATATCTGACACAGTCACTGTTCTATTACCAATGGCAGTTAGGATAGGTGATATCTGACACACAGTCACTGTTCTATTACCAATGGCAGTTAGGATAGGTGATATCAGACACAGTCACTGTTCTATTAACAATGGCAGTTAGGATAGGTGATATCTGACACACAGTCACTGTTCTATTACCAATGGCAGTTAGGATAGGTGATATCAGACACAGTCACTGTTCTATTACCAATGGCAGTTAGGATAGGTGATATCTGACACACAGTCACTGTTCTATTACCAATGGCAGTTAGGATAGGTGATATCAGACACAGTCACTGTTCTATTAACAATGGCAGTTAGGATAGGTGATATCTGACACACAGTCACTGTTCTATTACCAATGGCAGTTAGGATAGGTGATATCAGACACAGTCACTGTTCTATTACCAATGGCAGTTAGGATAGGTGATATCTGACACACAGTCACTGTTCTATTACCAATGGCAGTTAGGATAGGTGATATCTGACACAGTCACTGTTCTATTACCAATGGCAGTTAGGATAGGTGATATCTGACACAGTCACTGTTCTATTACCAATGGCAGTTAGGATAGGTGATATCTGACACAGTCACTGTTCTATTACCAATGGCAGTTAGGATTGGTGATATCAGACACAGTCACTGTTCTATTACCAATGGCAGTTAGGATAGGTGATATCTGACACAGTCACTGTTCTATTACCAATGGCAGTTAGGATAGGTGATATCTGACACACAGTCACTGTTCTATTACCAATGGCAGTTAGGATAGGTGATATCTGACACAGTCACTGTTCTATTACCAATGGCAGTTAGGATAGGTGATATCTGACACAGTCACTGTTCTATTACCAATGGCAGTTAGGATAGGTGATATCAGACACAGTCACTGTTCTATTACCAATGGCAGTTAGGATAGGTGATATCTGACACACAGTCACTGTTCTATTACCAATGGCAGTTAGGATAGGTTATATCTGACACACAGTCACTGTTCTATTACCAATGGCAGTTAGGATAGGTGATATCTGACACAGTCACTGTTCTATTACCAATGGCAGTTAGGATAGGTGATATCTGACACACAGTCACTGTTCTATTACCAATGGCAGTTAGGATAGGTGATATCTGACACACAGTCACTGTTCTATTACCAATGGCAGTTAGGATAGGTGATATCTGGACACAGTCACTGTTCTATTACCAATGTCAGTTAGGATAGGTGATATCTGACACACAGTCACTGTTCTATTACCAATGGCAGTTAGGATAGGTGATATCTGACACAGTCACTGTTCTATTACCAATGGCAGTTAGGATAGGTGATATCTGACACAGTCACTGTTCTATTACCAATGGCAGTTAGGATAGGTGATATCTGACACAGTCACTGTTCTATTACCAATGGCAGTTAGGATAGGTGATATCTGACACAGTCACTGTTCTATTACCAATGGCAGTTAGGATAGATGATATCTGACACACAGTCACTGTTCTATTACTAATGGCAGTTAGGATAGGTGATATCTGACACACAGTCACTGTTCTATTACCAATGGCAGTTAGGATAGGTGATATCAGACACAGTCACTGTTCTATTACCAATGGCAGTTAGGATAGGAGATATCTGACACACAGTCACTGTTCTATTACCAATGGCAGTTAGGATAGGTGATATCAGACACAGTCACTGTTCTATTACCAATGGCAGTTAGGATAGGTGATATCAGACACAGTCACTGTTCTATTACCAATGGCAGTTAGGATAGGAGATATCTGACACACAGTCACTGTTCTATTACCAATGGCAGTTAGGATAGGTGATATCAGACACAGTCACTGTTCTATTACCAATGGCAGTTAGGATAGGTGATATCTGACACACAGTCACTGTTCTATTACCAATGGCAGTTAGGATAGGTGATATCTGACACAGTCACTGTTCTATTACCAATGGCAGTTAGAATAGGTGATATCAGACACACAGTCACTGTTCTATTACCAATGGCAGTTAGGATAGGTGATATCTGACACAGTCACTGTTCTATTACCAATGTCAGTTAGGATAGGTGATATCTGACACACAGTCACTGTTCTATTACCAATGGCAGTTAGGATAGGTGATATCTGACACAGTCACTGTTCTATTACCAATGGCAGTTAGGATAGGTGATATCTGACACACAGTCACTGTCCTATTACAAATGGCAGTTAGGATAGGTGATATCTGACACAGTCACTGTTCTATTACCAATGGCAGTTAGGATAGGTGATATCTGACACAGTCACTGTTCTATTACCAATGGCAGTTAGGATAGGTGATATCTGACACAGTCACTGTTCTATTACCAATGGCAGTTAGGATAGATGATATCTGACACACAGTCACTGTTCTATTACTAATGGCAGTTAGGATAGGTGATATCTGACACACAGTCACTGTTCTATTACCAATGGCAGTTAGGATAGGTGATATCAGACACAGTCACTGTTCTATTACCAATGGCAGTTAGGATAGGTGATATCTGACACAGTCACTGTTCTATTACCAATGGCAGTTAGGATAGGTGATATCTGACACACAGTCACTGTTCTATTACCAATGGCATTTAGGATAGGTGATATCTGACACACAGTCACTGTTCTATTACCAATGGCAGTTAGGATAGGTGATATCTGACACAGTCACTGTTCTATTACCAATGGCAGATAGGATAGGTGATATAAGACACACAGTCACTGTTCTATTACCAATGGCAGTTAGGATAGGTGATATCTGACACAGTCACTGTTCTATTACCAATGGCAGTTAGGATAGGTGATATCTGACACAGTCACTGTTCTATTACCAATGGCAGTTAGGATAAGTGATATCAGACACACAGTCACTGTTCTATTACCAATGGCAGTTAGGATAGGTGATATCTGACACACAGTCACTGTTCTATTACCAATGGCAGTTAGGATAGGTGATATCTGACACACAAACAGGCACTATGCTGAAGTTTGAACAGGTCAGACTAAACCTACCTAATTCTGATCTCCCATCGACGACCGTTGTTGAGCAGGCAAGAGGTGAGGGTGGAGGTGAGGTCTTAGCCAAGGCCCCATTGATGGGCATAGCAGCGTTGTCACAAGTAGAGGTTGACCGATTATGATTTTTCAACACTGATACTGTTTTTTGGAGGACCAATAAAAGCAGATACCGATTAAATTGGACAATTCTTTTATTTATTTTTAATTAAAAATATATATATTTAAAAAATAATATGTGTTTAATTTTTTTATGTATATTTGTAATGACAATTACAACAATACTGAATGAACACTTTTATTTTAACTTAATATAATACATAAATAAAATCTATTTAGTCTCAAATAAATAATTTGGTTTAAGTAATGCAGAAACACAGTGTTGGAGAGGAAAGTCAAAGTGCAATATGTGCCATGTGAAAATGCTGACGTTTAAGTTCCTTACTCAGAACATGAGAACATATGAAAGCTGGTGGTTCCTTTTAACATGAGTCTTCAATATTCCCAGTTTGTATTTCATTTACCTTTGACTATTGGATGTTCTTATAGGCACTTTAGTATTGCCAGCCTATTCTTGGGAGTTGATAGGCTTGAAGTCATAAGCAGTGCTGTGCTTCAAGCATTCCGTATTTTATCGTTCCGTATTTTATCGAATGGGCGGCAACCCTAAGTCTAAATATTGCTGTTACATTGCACAACCTTCAATGTTATGTCATAATTATGTAGAATTCTGGCAAATTAATTCCGGTCTTTGTTAGGAATAAATGGTCTTCACACAATTCGCAACGAGCCAGGCGGCCCAAACTGCTGCATATACCCTGACTCTGCTTGCACAGAACGCAAGAGAAGTGACAGTTTCCCTAGTTAATATTGCCTGCTAACATGAATTTCTTTTAACTAAATATGCAGGTTTAAAAATATATACTTGTGTATTGATTTTAAGAAAGGCATTGATGTTTATGGTTAGGTACATTGGTACAAGCGTTTGTGCTTTTTTAGCGAATGTGCTTTTGTTAAATCATCACCCATTTGGCGAAATTAAGTAGGCTGTGATTCGATGATAAATTAACAGGCACCGCATTTATTATATGCAACGCAGAACAAGCTACTTAAACTAGTAATATCATCAACCATGTGTAGTTAACTAGTGATTAACTAAGATAAGTTTAATGCTAGCTAGCAACTTACCTTGGCTCCTTGCTGCACTCGCGAAACAGGTGGTCAGCCTGCCACGCAGTCTCCTCGTGGATTGCAATGTAATCGGCCATAATCGGCATTCAAAAATGGCGATTACCGATTTGTTATGAAAACTTGAAATCGGCCCAAATTAATCAGCCATGCCGATTTAATCGGTCAACCTCTAATCACAAGGGTACTTTTGTCGCATGACACACTTTTGTTCTGAGGTCTTACCTGACAAGCTGTGAAAATTGTAAGTGAACAGTGAATTAAATTATTTTTGGAGGTCCCTATACCATTGCAATCACATTGCTGGACAGGCTATGATAGCCACCTTTGCTCCTTCTGGTAGGTCCCGGCATCCATTCATGACAAGGGAATCAGTCTGGCACCCAGCTGTGCACTTTGTCTAACAGAAAAACAGGGTCAACGATTGTCATCATCCCTCAATTCTAAACATCGCTCGAGAAAATAACGTAATCTCGTTTGGAAGCTAATTCTATGCTTTACAGATGTAGACTGACTGGCTCCAGAATGGTTTAGATTCAGGCACGTGAAGCCATTACACTATGCAACCAACTGTGACATGTTTTACTATGGTCCTGGGTTGGTTTTGAGTTTGTTGCTGCTAGTTAGTACACTTTTGTAGTCAGACATGAGTTAGCTAGTACCACCATAGCTGCATCTAATATTTATTTGTGCCCAAGACATGGGTTGCACCTCAGACTATTGTGACTGTTTTGTCTAAATTACACCAACTTAGAGTGGCATGGAAATACGATGACATTGGTAAAGTAGGCAAATAATTAGTAGGAAACACATTTGCCATATTATGACTTATAACACTAGAGAGATGGCAATGTTGCAATTACTGTTACTAGCAAAGTTAGTCAAATAGCTAGCAATGCTAATGTTAGCAAGGTCAATTACAGTGGTCCCCTCAATCTTAGTTAACTGGCTAAAGTTCTACTGCATCTAAAGGCAATCTGGCGACATAACAATCGACAAGAGACAAAATGTTTTACTACTAATTATTTGCTTTCTTTTGACATGTTATCGTGTTTCCAAGCCAAATCCGAGTTGTATTGAGGTAGGCTAACGTTAGCCAGCGAGCTAGTTAGGTAGCTAGCTAGTTAGGTAGCTAGCTAGCTAACGCCAGTTATGCTAGGAATGATAGTGATAAGGATTAGCAAAATATACGTAACTAGCAGTCTATGGTCTAGCTACTGGTATACTCACCACCACTGGGGACCAACGAAATCCAACCACCGATTCCACAAGATAGGGACCTTCGGCAGAGCATGCAAACCATAGTTGGTCAATCCGTATAGCTAGGACTTTTCAGTCTCAAACAACCATGACCTTTGAACGCGCTGAAGTTCCAAACTCCGTTTTGGACAAGACTGACTTTATGACCAAAATTATCCAATTCACACTTTGTAGGCAAAGTATAATAAATATAATAAATGTTTCTGTATCATATCGATGCCACAGGCCGTTTTTTTAAGGGATTAGTTGGTTTTAGGGGCTGTCGCTCTTTAAGAACCACTGCCAAAGACAGGCAGAGAGGGATAGACAGGGGGAAAGAGTGAGAGAGGGAGGGACAGGGTGGGACCGGGAGTGGGGGGGACAGGGTGGGACCGGGAAAGGGAGGGACAGGGTGGGACCGGGAGAGGGAGGGGCGGAGGGAGGGAGGCAGAGAGGAGGATACACATGTAAGGTCACATCTGTGTGAGGTTGGTGTGGGGGATGGGGGAGCAGAGAGAAATAAAAAGGGAGAGAGAGCCAAATGTATGACCATATTAGAGAGAGAGCGAGGTTAGTGACACACAGCGGAGGAGGCAGTCAGTGACGCAGTGGTGCTCTCTTTCTGTCCTGTCCCCTTGCTCTCTCTCTCTCTCTCTCTCTCTCTCTCTCTCTGTGCCAGTACAGTGGAACTCTCTCTTTCTTTCCCTCTCTCTCCCCTTCTGTCGCTCTGTGTGTTAGTGCAGTTGGCCATATGCAGGACAGAGGGCAGGGAGGGAACAAGGGAGGGATGGTGTTGGCTGGTACAGAACACTGTGTGCCCCAGGGCTGCCCTTACAACACACACACTGCCCTGACATACAAAAGGAAAATGTAGATAGTGCCTTCAGAAAGTATTCATACCCCTTGACTTAATTCCACATTTTGTTGTTACAGCCTGAATTCAAAATGAATTACATCGTTTTTCTCTCTTGCCCATCTACACACAATACAGCATAATAACAAAGAGAAAGAGAAAACAATTCTCTGCCGATTGAAATGCATAAATATCTCATTTATATAAGTATTCACACGTCTGAATCAATACATGGTAGAATCTTTCTGGGTAAGTCTCTAAGAACTTTGCACACCTGGATTGTACAATAGTTGCACATTATTCTTTTAAAACATTTTCAAGCTCTGTCAAGTTGTTTATTGCTCATTGCTAGAAAGCCATTTTCAAGTCTTGCCATAGATTTTCGAGCCAATTTAAGTCAAAACTCTAACTAGGCCACTCAGGAACATTCAGTGTCGTCTTTGTAAGCAACTCCAGTGTATATTTGGCCTTGTGTTTTAGGTTCATTTCCGGCTGAAAGGTGAATTTGTCTCCCAGTGTCTGGATTTTGTCTGTGCTTAGCTCTATTCTTTTTATCAACAACAAAAACCCTTGTCCTTGCCAATGACAAGCACACCCATAACATGATGCAGACACCATCATGCTTGAAGAGTGGTACTCGGTGGTGTATTGAATTTGCCCCGAACATAACGCTTTGTATTCAGGACGTAAAGTTAATTTTGCCACATTTTTGGCAGTTTTACTTTAGTGCCTTGTTGCAAACAATATTTTATTCTAAACAGGCTTCCTTCTTTTCACTCTGTCATTTAGGTTAGTATTGTGGAGTAACTACAATGTTGTTGATCCTTCCTCAGTTTTCTCCTATCACAGCCATTAAACTCTATAACTGTTTTAAAGTCACTATTGGCCTCATGGTGAAATCCATTATTAGTTTCCTTCCTCTCTGGCAACTGGGCTAGGAAGGAAGCGTCTATCTTTATAGTGCTTGAATATGTTTCATCTGTAGAGTCTTCCTTCTTTTCACTCAATTAGGTTAGTATTGTGAAGTAACTACAATGCTGTATCTTTGTAGTGACTGGGTGTATTGATCCACCTTCCAAAGTGTAGTTAATAACTTCACCATGCTCAAAGGGATATTCAATGTCTGCTTTTTTCCCCATCTACCAATAGGTGCCCTTCTTTGAGAGGCATTAGAATACCTCCCTGGTCTTTGTGGTTGAATCTGTGTTTTAAATTCACTGCTTGACTGAGGGACCTAACAGATAATTGTGTGGGGTACAGCGATGAGGTAGTCATTCAAACATTTATGTTAAACACTATTATTGCACATACAATGAGTCCATGAAACGTATTATGTGACTTGTTAAGCACATTTTTACTCCTGAACTTATTTAGGCTTGCCATAAGAAAGGGGTTGAATACTTATTGACTCAAGACATTTCAGCTTTACATTTGTTATTAATTTGTAAAAATAAAAAAAACACAAGACCACCTTTGGCATTATGGGGTATTGTGTGCAGGCCAGTGGCACAACATCTAAATGTATACATTTTGAATTCAGGATGTAACACAACAGCATTTGGAAAATGTCAAGCGTTGTGAATACGTTCTGAAGGCACTGTGTTTTAAAACGGTACATGCACACACACACACAGGCACACACACACACGCACGTGCACACAGGCACACACACACACGCACATGCACACACACACAGGCACACACACACAGGCACACAGGCAACACACACACACACATGCACACGCACACAGGCACACAGGCACTTGCACACAGGCACATACACACATGCACACGCACACAGGCACTTGCACACAGGCACATGCACACAGGCACACACACGCACATGCACACAGGCACACACACACACGCACATGCACACAGGCACACACACGCACATGCACACACACAGGCACATGCACACACACACAAACACGCACGCACATGCACACAGGCACACACGCAGACGCACACAAGCACACACACACACACACGCACATGCACACACAGGCACATGCACACACGCACATGCACACAGGCACACACACGCACATGCACACGCACACAGGCACACACACACACGCACACACAAAGGCACATGCACACACACACACGCACATGCACACAGGCACACACACACACGCACACAGGCACACACGCGCACACGCACACAGGCACACACACACACGCACATGCACACACACACAGGCACATGCACACACGCACATGCACACAGGCACACACACGCACATGCACACACACACAGGCACACAGGCACACACGCACATGCACACACACACAGGCACATGCACACACACACGCACATGCACACACACACATGCACACAGGCACACAGGCACACACACATGCACACACACACGCACACACACACGCACATACACACACACGCACACGTTCATACACACACACAGTCACACGCACACACACACAGGCACATGCACACACACACGTTCATAAACACACACACACAGGCACATGCAAACACACACACGTTCATACACACACACAGGCACACGCACATGCACACACACGTTCATACGCACACGCACATGCACACACACGTTCATACACACACACGCACACGTTCATACACACACACACGTTCATACACACACACACACAGGCACACACACACGTTCATATACACACACAGGCACACGCACATGCACACACACACACACGTTCATACACACACGCACACACACGTTCATACACACACGTTCATACACACACAGGCACACGCACATGCACACACACACACACGTTCATACACACACGCACATGCACACACACACACGCTCACACACACACACACACACACACACATGCACACACACACGTTCATAAACACACACACAGGCACATGCACACACACGTTCATACACACACACACACGCACATGAACACACACACGTTCATACACACACACGTTCATACACACACACACGCACATGCACACTCACACGTTCATACACACGCACATGTTCATACACACACACTTACACACACGTTCATACACACACACTCACACACACACGTTCATACACACACACATGCACACACACATGTTCATACGCACACGCACACACACACGTTCATACACACACACACAGGCACACATTCATACACACACGCACACATAGGCACATACACACATGGGCATGCAGACCCACACAGACACACTCATGTTAAACACTACATGTGCACACAGATACAGAGACACATGATACACACCTCCTCAGTAAACAGATGATGGTTAAACACGCTCAAACACACTCACACACAGGCACACATTCATACACACACACACACACACACTTCTATACTGAACAAAAGTAGAAAAGCATCATTCAACAATTTTTAAGATTTGAAATAAATTCATTAGGCCCTAATCTATGGATTTCACATGGCTGGGAATACAGATATGCATCTGTTGGTCACAGATACCTTAAAAAGGTAGGGACGTGGATCAGAAAACCAGTCAGTATCTGGTGTGACCACCATTTGCCTCATGCAGCACGATACATCTCTTTCTCATAGAGTTGATCAGGCTGTTGATTGTGGCCTGTGGAATGTTGTCCCACTCCTCATCAATGGCAGTGCGAAGTTGCTGGATATAGGCGGGAACTGTACACGTCGATCCAGAGCATCCCAAACATGCTCAATGGATGACATGTCTGGTGAGTGTGCAGGCCATGGAAGAACTGGGACATTTTCTGCTTCCAGGAATTGTGTGACAGATCCTTGCGACGTGGGGCCGTGCTTTATCCTGATGAAACATGAGGTGATGAATGGCACGACAATGGACCTCAGGACATCGTCACGGTATCTCTGTGCATTCAAATTACCATTGATAAAATGAAATTGTGTTTGTTTGCCTGCCCATACCATAACCCCACTGCCACCATGGGGCGCTCTGTTCACAACGTTGGCATCAGCAAACCGCTCGCCCACACAATGCAATACACATGGTCCGGGTTCTGCCATCTGACACATGGTCTGGGTTCTGCCATCTGACACATGGTCTGGGTTCTGCCATCTGACACATGGTCTGGGTTCTGCCATCTGACACATGGTCTGGGCTCTGCCATCTGACACATGGTCTGGGTTCTGCCATCTGACACATGGTCCGGGCTCTGCCATCTGACACATGGTCCGGGTTCTGCCATCTGACACATGGTCCGGGTTCTGCCATCTGACACATGGTCTGGGTTCTGCCATCTGACACATGGTCTGGGTTCTGACATCTGACACATGGTCTCGGTTCTGCCATCTGACACATGGTCTGGGTTCTGCCATCTGACACATGGTCCGGGCTCTGCCATCTGACACATGGTCTGGGTTCTGCCGTCTTACACATGGTCTGGGTTCTGCCATCTGACACATGGTCTGGGTTCTGCCATCTGACACATGGTCTGGGTTCTGCCATCTGACACATGGTCTGGGTTCTGCCGTCTGACACATGGTCTGGGTTCTGCCGTCTGACACATGGTCTGGGTTCTGCCGTCTGACACATGGTCTGGGTTCTGCCATCTGACACATGGTCCGGGCTCTGCCATCTGACACATGGTCTGGGTTCTGCCATCTGACACATGGTCTGGGTTCTGCCATCTGACACATGGTCTGGGTTCTGCCATCTGACACATGGTCTGGGTTCTGCCATCTGACACATGGTCTGGGCTCTGCCATCTGACACATGGCCAGGGTTCTGAGGCCATTTGGATGTACTGCCAAATTTTCTAAAGCAACTATTCGTATGGGAGAGAAATTAACATTAAACTTTCTGCAACAGCTCCGGTGTACTTTCCTGCAGTCAGCATGACATTTGCACGCTCCCTCAACTTGAGACATCTGTGACATTGTGTTATGTGACAAAACTGCACATTTTAGAGTCCCCAGCACAAGGTGCACCTGTGTAATGATCATGCTGTTTAATCAGCTTCTTGATATGCCACACCTGTCAGGTGGATGGATTCTCTTGGAAATGGAGAAATGCTCACTAACAGGGATGTAAACAATGGAAAATATCTGGGCTCTTTGTATTTCAGCTCATGAAAGATGGGACCAACACTTGACATGTTGCGTTTGTATTTGTGTTGAGTGTATATGTTGAGGGACTGTATGTAGTGAGAAGTAGCCACCTGGTACTGCTGGGTCTCAGCTAGTTGTCCTGGATATAATGTGTAACATGTACTGTATGTTCTACTACTATGCTAAACTGAGCCATGGCTGGGACATGGGCATGGCTGGCTTGACCAATAGATAGGAGGCTAGTGCAATTGGTAGGGGCTGGCAGGGTTGGGGCAATTGGTAATTGACTGGGGCTGGTGGAGTTGACATATATATATTTATTTATTTATTTATTTATTTATATATATGTGTATATATTTATTTATTTATTTATATATATGTGTATATATGTATGTATGTATATATGTGTGTATATATATATGTATATATGTATATGTGTGTGTATATATATATTGTACAGACTGGTGTATAGAGGGGGATCTGAGGAGGTTGGAGGTCCGTATTATAGTGTTTTCTGGCCTTGAGTACTTAGCGCCTCAATGTAATTTCTAACCGAATGCGCACTGGTTTTACATGAAGAATGGTGTGAAAACTGTCAGCAGTCAGACGTTACAGCGTGTGGTCTGAAGTGATCACGCCTGCGTGCTTGCGTGTGTATTTGTGTGTGTCCTCTCTCCAGTCACATCCCTCCCCCCTTGACACAGTTTTATAGAGAGGGAGCTTTAATGCCCCACCCCTCCTCCCCCCTGCAACACCCCTTCTCCCCCTCTCTCCTTCCCTCCCCCCATGTCAAGCCTCCTGTTACTGAGGCTGCACACCTCGCCCCCCTTCCTTCTGACCCCGCCCCTACCTTGAGAGAGACTTTTTCTGCCCAAAAAATATATATTTATTTTGCAAAAGACTTAGAGGATACTACCCTCTACAACAACCTTCACTCCAAATCCAAATTACAAACCTAAAACCTTGATTTTTGACAGAATTACCTGGAAGGATTCTTACTACCAAGTACTATCCTGAATTTTTTATTATTTTTTTTACCTTTTATTTAACTAGGCAAGTCAGTTAAGAACAAATTCTACAAACCAAATCCTGCAGAACAAGCACAGCAGAGACCTGGAAATACCATCCAACCCAAAACTGAGAGAGTAATGTTCTGTCTGAAGCTACTTCTGAAGCCAAAAAGTAAACTGCTTTACAATAATCTGTAGATACTGTATTTTGTTATATAAAGACTTAAATTAAGGCTACCAATCTACCAATCTTGCTAAAACAGGACAGATGTCCTGGCTGCAACTACAATTCTTACCAAGGTGTGAAAGCCCTAGAACCCAACAATAGTAGCAGAGAATCACAGCCACCTAAATGCAGAGGCCTTTGAGGCCCCCTGATCCATGGCTTTCCCCTGTGCAGAGGTCATCATAGTACAGTACCCATTGGATATAAAAAATAACACTGCCCGGAGTAAGTACAAAATAAGCTCCTCAAGGACAAGCCAGAGACACTATTTGCTGACTTTTACAAAGACTTATTTTACACACAGACCCCTGGCATGGCACAGTGCTATAAGAACACACTACCCCTCTGTCAAGAGCGAGTGGAAGAGAGGGTAGCTCAGGGTGGAATACAGTTTCAGCACAACAAGAGCGAGTGGAAGAGAGGGTAGCTCAGGGTGGAATACAGTTTCAGCACAACAAGAGCGAGTGGAAGAGAGGGTAGCTCAGGGTGGAATACAGTTTCAGCACAACAAGAGCGAGTGGAAGAGAGGGTAGCTCAGGGTGGAATACAGTTCCAGCACAACAAGAGCGAGTGGAAGAGAGGGTAGCTCAGGGTGGAATACAGTTTCAGCACAACAAGAGCGAGTGGAAGAGAGGGTAGCTCAGGGTGGAATACAGTTTCAGCACAACAAGAGCGAGTGGAAGAGAGGGTAGCTCAGGGTGGAATACAGTTTCAGCACAACAAGAGCGAGTGGAAGAGAGGGTAGCTCAGGGTGGAATACAGTTTCAGCACAACAAGAGCGAGTGGAAGAGAGGGTAGCTCAGGGTGGAATACAGTTCCAGCACAACAAGAGCGAGTGGAAGAGAGGGTAGCTCAGGGTGGAATACAGTTTCAGCACAACAAGAGCGAGTGGAAGAGAGGGTAGCTCAGGGTGGAATACAGTTTCAGCACAACAAGAGCGAGTGGAAGAGAGGGTAGCTCAGGGTGGAATACAGTTTCAGCACAACAAGAGCGAGTGGAAGAGAGGGTAGCTCAGGGTGGAATACAGTTTCAGCACAACAAGAGCGAGTGGAAGAGAGGGTAGCTCAGGGTGGAATACAGTTTCAGCACAACAAGAGCGAGTGGAAGAGAGGGTAGCTCAGGGTGGAATACAGTTTCAGCACAACTTTTGAGGGATCAAAGAGAGGGCACACAGCACAGACCCATAAAACAGACCAGCACAACAACACCCCTCCCACCCCCACCCAACAAGACCCGGAGGGCTGAAGGGGGACATAGACGGCTGTCTGGGAGAGCTGGCTGCACTCTGGACTGAAGCGAGAGAACGCAGGAGAGATAGGAACACATGGTCCATCAACAGAACTGAAGGAGGAGGTGAGAGAGCAGAGAGCTTCCCCAGAGAATCCAGCAGAACAGCCAACCTCAGACCTGGTCCACAGTTTCAACACCACATTGGGACAGACACCACAGGACCCGTCCCACCCCCTCTTAAAAAATCAAAATCAAGTTTATTGGTCACGTACACATTCTTTTCAGATATTATCGCAGGTGCAGCAAAAAGCTTGTGTTTCTAGCTCCAACAGTGCAGTAATGCCTAGCAATACTTTTTTAACTACTAACAAAATGTTAATAAAATTAAGAAATATCAGAATTAGCAATGCCAGAGACAGGAATATATATATACACACACACACACACACACACACACAGTAGTACTGTAGATTTCTTTATCACCGACCTCAACCCAGATTCTCCCAGAGCGTTCACAGTCAGCCCACTGACACCCCTATCAGATCACAGCAAAATCACAGTATACTTGAACAGAGCAATACTCAATAATGCGGCATCAAAGTCGAACAAACTGCATACTATTAAAAAATGGAAGGAAAGTAGTGTAGAAACCTACCCCCAACAACAAATTCAATCTCTTTTGTACAACTTCCTGGTCAAAATGATTTAGTGCATAGTGAAGGTGTAAACCTCACAGTAGAAAGCCTGAACTGTATATTTCTCCTTCCCTATCAATCCAAACAACGTAAGGCAATGAACAACAATGACATGGTTTGATAAGGAATGCAAAAACCTAAAAGAAATGGAGAAGCCTATCCAACCAAACACACAGAGACCCAGAAAACCTGAACCTAAACCATCACTGTGGTGAAACACTAAAACAGTACAGACATACACTTTGGAAAAAGAAGCAACAACACATCAGAAATCAGCTCAATGTCATTGAAGAATACATAGACTGTAACCGCTTCTGGGAATATTGGAACACACTAAACAAACAACAACACATCAGAAATCAGCTCAATATCATTGAAGAATACATAGACTAACCACTTCTGGGAATATTGGAACACACTAAACAAACAACAACACATCAGAAATCAGCTCAATATCATTGAAGAATACATAGACTGTAACCGCTTCTGGGAATATTGAAACACACTAAACAAACAACAACACATCATAAATCAGCTCAATATCATTGAAGAATACATAGACTAACCACTTCTGGGAATATTGGAACACACTAAACAAACAACACATCAGAAATCAGCTCAATATCATTGAAGAATACATAGACTGTACCCGCTTCTGGGAATATTGGAACACACTAAACAAACAACACATCAGAAATCAGCTCAATATCATTGAAGAATACATAGACTGTAACCGCTTCTGGGAATATTGGAACACACTAAACAAACAACAACACATCAGAAATCAGCTCAGTGTATTGAAGAATACATAGACTGTAAACACTTCTGGGAATATTGAAACACACTAAACAACAACACATAAGAAATCAGCTCAATATCATTGAAGAATACATAGACTGTAAACACTTCTGGGAATATTGGAACACACTAAACAAACAACAACACATCAGAAATCAGCTCAATATCATTGAAGAATACATAGACTGTAAACACTTCTGGGAATATTGGAACACACTAAACAAACAACAACACATCAGAAATCAGCTCAGTGTATTGAAGAATACATAGACTGTAACCACTTCTGGGAATATTGGAACACACTAAACAAACAACACATCAGAAATCAGCTCAGTGTATTGAAGAATACATAGACTGTACCCGCTTCTGGAAATATTGGAACACACTAAACAACCACAGGAAGAGATATCTATCCAACATGGAGATGTATGGATAAACCACTTCGCCAGTCTATTTTGCCCTAGAACAAAAACATATATACGTGATCAATTTCAAATCTTATCAGTTGTTAACGACCACCAGAACCCACTGGATTGTCCAATTGCATTAAATGAACTGCAGGACAAAATACAAACCCTTGTTGATGGTATCCTAAGTGAAATGATAAAATATACAGACCAGAAATAAAAATGGTCTGTACTTCAACTCTTTAACATCATCCTCAGCCCCAGCCCCATGCCCTAGCCATGTAGGGTGAGGCAGGAGAGGTGGGTGGTGACTGGACTCCAGCCCTACAGCTCCGGTTACAGTGATTGTGTATCGGATTGCTGTGAACCTCTCAGCCTCACAGCTCCTCTCTGCTGCCCCGTTCCCTCTCCTCTCTCTCCTGCTACCCTTCTAGCTCTGTCTTCTTCTCTCCTCTCTCTCCTGCTACCCTTCTAGCTCTGTCTTCTTCTCTCCTCTCTCTCCTGCTACCCTTCTAGCTCTGTCTCCTTCTCTCCTCTCTCTCCTGCTACCCTTCTAGCTCTGTCTTCTTCTCTCCTCTCTCTCCTGCTACCCTTCTAGCTCTCTCTTCTTCTCTCCTCTCTCTCCTGCTACCCTTCTAGCTCTCTCTTCTTCTCTCCTCTCTCATACCCATACAATATCTTCTTTTTCTTATCATCTCCTGTGGCCACTTCTCACTCCTCTCCTCTTTCCTCTCTTATCTCATCCTTACTCCCCTCCCTTTTCTCCTCTCACCCAGTGCTCTAGGTGTCATACGGAGGAAAAGAAACCGCTGGTAGAGCTTATGAGACAAGTAGATCCTAAGACTAGAGCCTAGAAACCTCCCTCCCTCATCCGCCTGCATGGTAAACAGGAGGTTTTCTCTTACATGGAGTGTGTTGATCAGCTACTCTCCACCAGAGGAAGACTGTGTGTCCAGAGTTCCCACTATGACTGTTAAGCAGAACACACAGAGGTCAGAGTGGCAGGACTGAAACTGGAGGAGAGAGGGCAAGGCCAGGTCACTGTGTGTGCACGTATATGTGTGTGTAGGTTTGCTGTGTATGCAGTGTCATTTATGTGTTTGTGTCACATGTACAGTATGTGTCATCGTGTCTGTCTGTCTGTCTGTCTGTCTGTCTGCGTCTGTGAGCGAGACAGAGAGTTTTATTATGTGTCTGTCTGTGTTCTCTTCCCCTCAGTCACCTCTTGGCTGTGGTGTTCTATTTGTGGCAGCTGTGTCATCTGTGAGTTGCGATGGTAAACCATAAACTGTCTTACTTCATACTGAACCAAAATGCAGTCGCGGTACAGTTACAGTAGACAGAACATACTGTCACTTCCTTCATTCTGGATCTATCCCATTTACCTCACCTCATAGTCTATTTATTTATGTATTTATTTATTTCACCTTTATTTAACCAGGTCGGCCAGTTCACCTTTATTTAACCAGGTCGGCCAGTTCACCTTTATTTAACCAGGTCGGCCAGTTCACCTTTATTTAACCAGGTCGACCAGTTCACCTTTATTTAACCAGGTCGGCCAGTTCACCATTATTTAACCAGGTCGGCCAGTTCACCTTTATTTAACCAGGTCGGCCAGTTCACCTTTATTTAACCAGGTCGGCCAGTTCACCTTTATTTAACCAGGTCGGCCAGTTCACCTTTATTTAACCAGGTCGGCCAGTTCACCTTTATTTAACCAGGTCGGCCAGTTCACCTTTATTTAACCAGGTCGGCCAGTTCACCATTATTTAACCAGGTCGGCCAGTTCACCTTTATTTAACCAGGTCGGCCAGTTCACCTTTATTTAACCAGGTCGGCCAGTTCACCTTTATTTAACCAGGTCGGCCAGTTCACCTTTATTTAACCAGGTCGGCCAGTTGAGAACAAGTTCTCATTTACAACTGCGACCTGGCCAAGATAAAGCAAAGCAGTTCGACAAAAACAACAACACAGTTAAACATGGAATAAACAAACATACAGTCAATAACACAATAGAAAAATCTATGTACAGTGTGTACAAATGTAGTAAGATTAGGGAGGTAGGCAATTAATAGGCCAAAGAGGCGAAATAATTACAATTTAGCATTAACACTGGAGTGATAGATGTGCAGATGATGATGAGCAAGTAGAGATACTGGGGTGCAAAAGAGCAAAAAATGTAATAACAATATGGGGATGAGGTAGTTTGATGGGCTGTTTTCAGATGGGCTGTCTACAGGTACAGTGATCGGTAAGCTGCTCTGACAGCTGATGCTTAAAGTTAGAGAGGGAGATATAAGACTCCAACTTCAGGGATTTTTGTAGTTCGTTCCAGTCATTGGCAGCAGAGAACTGGAAGGAAAGGCAGCCAAAGTACGTTTTTGGCTTTGGGGATGACCAGTGAGATATACCTGCTGGAGCGAGTGCTACGGGTGGGTGTTGCTATGGTAACCAGTGAGCTGAGATAAGGCGGGGCTTTACATAGCAAAGACTTATAGATGACCTGGAGCCAATGGGATTGGCGACGAAAATGTAGCGAGGGCCAGCCAACGAGAGCATACAGGTCGCAGTGGTGGGTAGTATATGGAGCTTTGGTGACAAAACGGATGGCACTGTGATGGGCCTTGTGTGACTGTGTGCTGTTAGAGCCACAATGGTCCCAGAGACTCCTGTGTCCAATTTTGTGTCTGTGGGATATAGGCGTGTGTGTTCCAGACGACAGGCCACACTGTGCCCACTTGCGGTGCCCACAGGGAGGGGACATAGGGAGGGACACAGCCAGGCAGCCATGAGGTGTGGACACAGGGAAGGAGAGGGGGAGCATGCGGGATGACAGGGGAGGGTGAGCTGGGGGGGATGAGAAGAGAGGGGGAGCAGGAGGGACAGGGGAGGAGAGGAGGGAAGAGCACTGACCCAAATAGTCACTCTGTCCCCCCCCTCTCCCTCTCTGTCACACACGGTCCTCCCCTCTCTCACACTCATCACGCTCTCTCTTTTTCTCCATATTTTTTCTGCCCCTCATTCCCTCCCTCTATCCCACCCTTACTGTCCCTCTCACTCCCTATCCTGTTTCTGTTCCGCTTCCCTCCCTCTCCCCTTCCCTCTATCCCACCCTCTTTCTCTCCCCCCTTCTGCCTTCTACTTTCTCTTCCTCCTTCCACCCCCCTCTCTCCCCTCCATCCCACCCTCTTTCTCTCTCTCCCTCCCTCTGTAACTTCCTGTAGTGGGAAAAGCAGGGCTGGGGTCACACCCACCCCACCATGTGAGGTCCCAGGGGAGGGGAGACACGAGCATACCCCACATACCCTTAGCCCCCATGTCTCTCTCTCTTTCTCTCTGACACATGCATACAAACAGTCCCCCAAGCCCCTTGCCCCCTCAGCTGGCATCTCAGCTCTCTCTTCTCAAAGCGCTAGGTAAACACAGGAAGTAGCCTAGTACAGATAGAGAGAAATGGGTAGAATCTCAATTGCATACTCATTGCGTCCTCTTCCTCGCCTCTTTCTCAAAACCCATTGGAGGAGAAGGTCAGAAGGGAGGGACCGCTGGCTTTCACATCCAATGAGTTTTGAGAAGGAGGCGAGGAGAGAGGAGTATGCAATTGAGATTCTCCCAGTGAAAGAGAAGGGAGGGAAAGGGGAAGCTAGCCTAGTTAGCCTTCCTGACTCTTTGTGGATCTACTGCTGTCTGTCTGTTGTGGTTAGCTAGCTAGTCAGAGGTGTCGCATCACATTGAGCTCAGTGCTTACTTTTGTGACTATAGAGGGGTCTCTGTCCCTCTACAATGGGCATTGGGAGAGGACAGCATGTGTGAAGGGGGAGGGGTGTGTGTGGTGGGGGGATGGGGTGTGTGTGAGTGGAGCCACACCTAGGCTGATTGGGGGACCACACCTCTGTGAGGAATCTGCTGCAGCTGGGTCACATGTCTGCCCCTCCTCCCTCCCTCCCTCCCCACCCCCACACCTAAACAGTTCCATGTTATAGCCAACTCTCTCTCTCTCAATTCAATTCAAGGGGCTTTATTGGCATGGGAAACATGTTTACATTGCCAAAGCAAGTGGAATAGATAATAAACAAAAGTGAAATAAATAATTGAAATTAACAGTAAACATTAGGTTGTATTTACAATGGTGTTTGTTCTTCACTGGTTGCCCTTGTGGCAACAGGTCACAAATGTTGCTGCTGTGATGGCACACTGTGGTATTTCACCCAATAGATATGGCAGTTTATCAGAATTGGGTTTGTTTTCTAATTCAAGTCTGTGTAATCTGAGGGAAATAGGATTTGTACCAAGCGTAGAGTGAGTCCAGGCAATTCTTTTGTGACCTTTTTTTTACTCCTGAACTTATTTAGGCCGTAACCAAGGGGTTGACGTTTCAGCTTTTCATTTTTGCTTCATTCGTACACATTTCTAAAAACATAATTCCACTTTGACATTATGGGGTTGTGTGTAGGCCAGTGACACAACATCTCAATCCATTTTAAATTCCGGTTGTAACTCAACAAAATGTGGAAAATGTCAAGGGGTGGGAATACTATCTGAAGGCTCTGTATGTGTCTCTAATATGGTCATACATTTAGCAGGAGGTTAGGAAGTGCACCTCAGTCTTCTCTCGAGAACCAGGTCTGCCTACGGCAGCCTCTCTCAATAGCAAGGCTATGCTCACTGAGTCTGTACATAGTCAAAGCTTTCCTTAATTTTGGGTCAGTCACAGTGGTATTCTGTTACTGTGTACTCTCTGTTAACACTAGACTCACTAAAGCATTAATCTGACTGCTCATGATTTTCTATTTTTGTTATTACTCTGCCATTGTTTAAGTCATGCCCCCCTCTGTCTAAGTCTATATAACATACTGCTGTTGTTAGAATTGTAATATCATAAACAGAACTGGAGTTAGAACCAGTTTTAAGAGGGCAAGTCATTTTTCAAAAGGTTTTCCCCCATTGCCCCACCTCCTCCCGACAGTGGAAATGGAAGGTGCCGTGCCCAGTTGATAACCACCCTGATAATTGCCTCAACTGAACATAAACTATACCCAAAGTTATTTCACACACATAACAGATGAGATAAATGGAGTCGAGTATGATTGGGGAGAATGGGTGAGTTGATGAACGAGGGGAAGCGAACAATGCATAATTATGTAACCACCAGTTGTGAATGAAGAACAGGGCTGGCCATTCTATTTTATTGATACTGTATATTCTAATTCTAATCTCAAAAGGGTATGTACCCTATATCAATCCACGCGCCACTATAGCAGTCTTATCAGTGGACTCGGAGGCCCTACACAGTGAGAGCGTCCGTCATTTACAACGGCAAAAAGACCAAGAGGAATGGATGCGCATGCTTTGTCAGCACTGCTACGACATCTGACTGAAAACCGCTCGGGTGGTGGGGAACAACTGAATGATGATTATTCCTCTGATTCTGGGCCTCTGTCTGAACCGACACATCCGAGGCCTAAGCGCTAAAAAGCCAGAACGGTGCTCACTGAGCAGCACCAAAGGAAACGTTGAGACAGGACAGAGAAAGGGACCGTTTGGATACGATGCTACGGGCCGATTATCAGCACTAAATGTCATCACTGAGCGAGCAGGCCCTACATCTCAAGCTAAAAACAATATTGGGAACTCACTCGTAGTTTATGTGACATGGACGTACAGCACACTGTACTGCGGCTGAGGTGCACAGGGAGCAAGGAGACACTGCCTGGGATCTGTCTGTTGATGAGCTGGAAGCGTTCATTTCAGTCCTGTATGTGCGTGGAGCATTCAGTGGAAAGCGCGTGTCTATGGAGAGCTTCTGCTCAGCCATGTATGGGACACCATTCTTTGGAGAAACCATGTCACGGGATCGCTCCAGAGAGATCATGCGTTTCCTCCATTTTGATGACAAAGAAACAAGAACTTGATGCCTGGAAACATACAAATTTGCCATGGAATCCAACGTTTGGAACAAGTGCAGACAATACTTGACTATTTGTCAAGTGTCATATCCACACTTTTATATTCATTAGTCAAAGTCAAAATTATTAGTCAGTTGTACAACCGAAATGTGTCTTCCACATTTAACCCAACCCCTCTGAATCAGAGAGGTGCGGGGGGCTGCCTTAATCGACATCCACGTCTTCGGCGCCCGGGGAACAGTGGGTTAACTGCCTTGTTCAGGGGCAGAACGACAGATTTTTTTTTTCTTTCCTTGTCAGCTCGGGGATTCGAACTTGCAACCATCCGGTTACAAGTCCAACGCTCTAACCACTTTCGGCAGGTAGCCATTGTTGGTTTTGTGCAAATTTTCACTATTTATCAAGCACACTTGTCGCTACTGACGTTTTGATAATTGCTCACCGTGCGTCTGTGGTTGGGGTATTTTATATTTGTTATAAAAATAAGCTTTTCCCATGTTCTAACACATGCTTTTCGTTTCATAGTTGTAACAAAGACATCCCACAACAATAATGTATTGAACACTTGAATAAATATATATATATATATTTTTTTACATATATCCTACAGTAACATAAACTAATGAAAATGCAATTGTGTTATTTGAAATAAAATTTAAATCGTATTCTAATGTTACCTAAAACCTTCATAAACACAACCAAATTATAAATTATAACCCAGCGGTTCTAGTGTTTAGGGTCAAATTACATTCGTTTGCTTTGTTTTTTGGTTAGTTCTTTCAAATGGGTCAAGTAATTATCTTTTTCTTTTCTCATGATTGGGTTAGGTGTACTTGTGTTGCTGTCCTGGGGCTCTGTGGGGTCTGTTTGTGTTTGTGAACAGAGCCCCAGGACCAGCTGGCTGAGGGGACTCTTCTCCAGGTTCATGTCTCTGTAGGTGATTGCTTTGTTATGGAAGGTTTGGGAATCGCTTGCTTTCAGGTGGTTGTAGAATTTAATGTCTCTTTCCTGGATTTTGATAATTAGCGGGTATGGTCTTAATTCTGCTCTGCATGCACATTAACAATCTATGTACAGTGTGTGCAAATGTAGTAAGATTAGGGAGGTAGGCAATAAATAGGCCATAGAGGCAAAATAATTACAATTTAGCATTAACACTGGAGTGATAGATGTGCAGATGATGATGAGCAAGTAGAGATACTGGGGTGCAAAGGAGCAAAAAATGTAATAACAATATGGGGATGAGGTAGTTGGATGGGCTGTTTTCAGATGGGCTGTGTACAGGTACAGTAATCGGTAAGCTGCTCTGACAGCTGATGCTTAACGTTAGTGAGGGAGATATAAGACTCCAGTTTCAACGATTTTTTGCAGTTCGTTCCAGCCATTGGCAGCAGAGAACTGGAAGGAAAGGCAGCCAAAGGAAGTGTTGGCTTTGGGGATGACCAGTGAAATATACCTGCAGGAGCGCGTGCTACGGGTGGGTGTTGCTATGGTGACCAGTGAGCTGAGATAAGGCGGGGCTTTACCTAGCAAAGACTTATAGATGACCCGGAGCCAGTGGGGTTGGCGACGAATATGAAGCGATGGCCAGTCAACGAGAGCATACAGGTCGCAGTGGTGGGTAGTATATGGAGCTTTGGTGACAAAACGGATGGCACTGTAATAGACTGCATCCAATTTGCTGAGTAGAGTGTTGGAGGCTATTTTGTACATGCAGAGCAGAATTAGGTCTATGCCCGCTAATGATCAAAATCCAGAAAATAGCTGTCTTTAAATGCTACAACCACCTGAAAGCAAGCGATGTCCACACATTTCACCACAAAGCCCTCACTTACAGAGAGATGAACCTAGAGAAGAGTCCCCTCAGCAAGCTGGTTTTGGGGCTCTGCTCACAAACAGACCCCACAGAGCCCCAGGACAGCAACACAATTAGACACAACCAAATCATGAGAAAACTAAAAGGTAACTAATTGACACACTGGAAAGAATCAACCAAAAAACAGAGCAAATAGGAATACTATCTGGCCCTGAACAGAGTACATAGTATCAGAATACCTGATCACTGTGGCGGACCCAGAATTAAGGAAATCCTTGACTATGTACAGACTCAGTGAGCATGGTCTTGCTATTGAGAGAGGTCGCCATAGAGAGAAGACAGGCTATGTGCCCACTGCCCACAAAATGGAGTGGAAACTGAGATGCACTTCCTAACCTCCTGCCAAATGGATGACCACATTAGAGACACATATTTCCCACGGATCAGACCCACAAAGAATTAGAAAACAAATCAAACATTGATAGACTCCCATATATGTTAGGCGAAATACAGCAATGTGCCATCATAGCAGCAAGAGTTGTGACCCGTTTCTATGGAAACAGGCAACCAGTAGAGCACAACCATTGTAAATACAACCTGTATTTATTTGATCTTCCTCTACAATTCCTATTACAACTATTTGCACATTGTTAAAAACACTACCCAGCTGCTAATAGTTTTTGGTTTCTCCTCACTTTTCTGTATTGTTTATTCCACTTGCTTTGGTAGTGTAATCCAATGTTTCTCATGCCAATAAAGCCCCTTTGAATTGAATTGAAAGTGTGTGTGCATCTAGATTGTGTGAGTGTCTCTCTCTCTCTCTCTCGCTCTCTCACTCTCCACTCCCCTCTGCTTCTAGAGAAGGGTGTGACTGCCTACCAGTAAGAGAGAGAGAGAGAGGGAGGGGACACAATACTTCTGTTGAGCTGTTTCTCTTTTGCCCTCATTCCCTCACTGGCAGGGCTAGGATTAGTCTCTCTCTCTCTCTACTTCTATGTCTCTTTCTTTCTCTTTTCCTCTCGCATAGGCCTACCCTTTATTGTGTTTGTGTTATTAGTCTTTCTGCATAGCAGAGTTTCGCAGTAGTAGGCCTACCGTTTGAGAAGAGGGTAATGCTGGTTGTATTTGTGTCATTTCCTATTTTCTTACCTGTCTCTCCTCCTCTTTCCCCTTCCCCTGTTCTCACCTCTCCTCTCTTATGGCTTTGTTATCTTTCTCTTTGCCTCTATCTCACCTCTCTACTGCGTTCTCCCTCTCTTTCACCCAACTCCTCCTCCTCTCATCTCTCTGTGGTGTATGTCAGGGTGTGTAGCAGTAGTCTAACTGTTACCCTGTACATATTACTGTGCCTCTCTCTTTCTCTCTCTCGTCGTTCTCTAAATGTGTTATGTGTCTAACATGTAACTGTTTCTCTTCTCCGTATGTGCTACTGCTGGCTAACAGTCCTCTCTCTCCCTCACCTTTGCAGTGCCAGTCGAGTCCTAAGAAGGCCAGCAGTGGTGCCAGTTCCCAGTCCCAACCACATCCCAAGGAGCCCCAACCCAAGAAGGAGCCCCAACCCAAGAAGGAGCCCCAACCCAAGGTTCCCAAGAAGGAACCAAAGACAGCGCCCCAGACCCAGGAGGAAGAAGAAGACATGCCCTCAGTACACATCAAACCAGAACCAGAAGAGGTGGAGTGCACGGTGAGAGAAAGATAGGAATGGGTGAATGAGTTGGGGTAGAGGGAAAGTGAGAGGGGGTTAGAGGGATGAATGGATGAATGGTTGTAGAAAATGAAGAAAACAAACCGGGTCTGTCTCTGGACTGTTACAGAGGGTGGAGGAAAAGGTGCGGTGGTGATGACTGGCTGGAGAGGAAAGAGAGAGAAGGGTGGAGAGGGTGTGGACGGTTAGATAAGAAGAGTAAGGGCGGGGGAGGTTGGTGAAGAGAGGGAGAGAGATGGAGGAGGGAACCTGCAGAGTGGGTGGAGTTCGTTGGGTTAGGACTGTGCAAACTCAGTTACAGAAAATGATGAATAAAATGTTTGGTGTAGGACAGATTATTTGGAATAGGGAATCGTGGCAGCTTTAAATCAAATCAAAGTTTATTTGTCGAATACAACAGGTGTAGACCTTACAGTGAAATGCTTAACCAACAGTGCAATTTTTCAGTAAAAAAAATAGGTATTAGGTGAACAGTAGATAAGTAAGGAAATAAAAAACAACAGTAAAAAGACGGTGAATAATTACAGTAGAGGGGCTATATACAGTAGAGAGGCTATATACAGTAGAGGGGCTATGTACAGTAGAGAGGCTATATACAGTAGAGAGGATATATACAGTAGAGAGGCTATATACAGTAGAGGGGCTATGTACAGTAGAGGGGCTACATACAGTAGAGAGGCTATATACAGTAGAGAGGCTATATACAGTAGAGAGGCTATATACAGTAGAGGGGCTATGTACAGTAGAGGGGCTACATACAGTAGAGAGGCTATATACAGTAGAGAGGCTATATACAGTAGAGGGGCTATATACAGTAGAGAGGATATATACAGTAGAGAGGCTATATACAGTAGAGAGGCTATATACAGTAGAGGGGCTATGTACAGTAGAGGGGCTATGTACAGTAGAGAGGCTATATACAGTAGAGGGCTATATACAGTAGAGGGCTATATACAGTAGAGAGGCTATATACAGTAGAGGGCTATATACAGTAGAGGGCTATATACAGTAGAGGGCTATATACAGTAGAGAGGCTATATACAGTAGAGGGGCTATATACAGTAGAGGGCTATATACAGTAGAGGGCTATATACAGTAGAGGCTATACATACAGTAGAGAGGCTATATACAGTAGAGGGCTATATACAGTAGAGGGCTATATACAGTAGAGAGGCTATATACAGTAGAGGGGCTATATACAGTAGAGGGCTATATACAGTAGAGAGGCTATATACAGTAGAGGGCTATATACAGTAGAGGGCTATATACAGTAGAGAGGCTATATACAGTAGAGGGCTATATACAGTAGAGGGCTATATACAGTAGAGAGGCTATATACAGTAGAGGGCTATATACAGTAGAGGCTATATACAGTAGAGGGCTACATACAGTAGAGAGGCTATATACAGTAGAGGGCTATATACAGTAGAGGGCTATATACAGTAGAGAGGCTATATACAGTAGAGGGCTATATACAGTAGAGGGCTATATACAGTAGAGAGGCTATATACAGTAGAGGGCTATATACAGTAGCGAGGCTCTATACAGTAGAGGGCTATATACAGTAGAGGGCTATATACAGTAGAGAGGCTATATACAGTAGAGGGCTATATACAGTAGAGACTATATACAGTAGAGGGCTATATACAGTAGAGGGGCTATATACAGTAGAGGGCTATATACAGTAGAGGGGCTATATACAGTAGAGGCTATATACAGTAGAGGGCTATATACAGTAGAGAGGCTATATACAGTAGAGGGCTATATACAGTAGAGGGGCTATATACAGTAGAGGGCTATATACAGTAGAGAGGCTATATACAGTAGAGAGGGCTATATACAGTAGAGACTATATACAGTAGAGAGGCTATATACAGTAGAGGGCTATATACAGTAGAGGGCTATATACAGTAGAGAGGCTATATACAGTAGAGAGGCTATATACAGTAGAGGGCTATATACAGTAGAGGGCTATATACAGTAGAGGGGCTATATACAGTAGCTTAGGCTCTATACAGTAGAGAGGCTATATACAGTAGAGGGGCTATATACAGTAGAGGGCTATATACAGTAGAGGCTATATACAGTAGAGGGCTACATACAGTAGAGAGGCTATATACAGTAGAGGGCTATATACAGTAGAGGGCTATATACAGTAGAGAGGCTATATACAGTAGAGGGCTATATACAGTAGAGGGCTATATACAGTAGAGAGGCTATATACAGTAGAGGGCTATATACAGTAGCGAGGCTCTATACAGTAGAGAGGCTATATACAGTAGAGGGCTATATACAGTAGAGAGGCTATATACAGTAGAGGGCTATATACAGTAGAGACTATATACAGTAGAGGGGCTATATACAGTAGAGGGGCTATATACAGTAGAGGGGCTATATACAGTAGAGGGGCTATATACAGTAGAGGCTATATACAGTAGAGGGGCTATATACAGTAGAGAGGCTATATACAGTAGAGGGGCTATATACAGTAGAGGGGCTATATACAGTAGAGGGGCTATATACAGTAGAGGGGCTATATACAGTAGAGACTATATACAGTAGAGAGGCTATATACAGTAGAGAGGCTATATACAGTAGAAGGGCTATATACAGTAGAGAGGCTATATACAGTAGAGAGGCTATATACAGTAGAGGGGCTATATACAGTAGCGAGGCTATATACAGTAGAGGGGCTATATACAGTAGGGAGGCTATATACAGTAGAGGGGCTATATACAGTAGAGAGGCTATATACAGTAGAGGGCTATATACAGTAGCGAGGCTATATACAGTAGAGGGCTATATACAGTAGGGAGGCTATATACAGTAGAGGGCTATATACAGTAGAGAGGCTATATACAGTAGAGGGCTATATACAGTAGGGAGGCTATATACAGTAGAGGGCTATATACAGTAGAGAGGCTATATACAGTAGAGAGGCTATATACAGTAGAGGGCTATATACAGTAGAGAGGCTATATACAGTAGAGGGCTATATACAGTAGAGAGGCTATATACAGTAGAGGGCTATATACAGTAGCTTAGGCTATATACAGTAGAGGGCTATATACAGTAGGGAGGCTATATACAGTAGAGGGCTATATACAGTAGAGAGGCTATATACAGTAGAGAGGCTATATACAGTAGAGGGCTATATACAGTAGCTTAGGCTATATACAGTAGAGGGCTATATACAGTAGAGAGGCTATATACAGTAGAGGGCTATATACAGTAGAGAGGCTATATACAGTAGAGGGCTATATACAGTAGCGAGGCTATATACAGTAGAGGGGCTATATACAGTAGGGAGGCTATATACAGTAGGGAGGCTATATACAGTAGAGAGGCTATATACAGTAGAGAGGCTATATACAGTAGAGGGGCTATATACAGTAGAGAGGCTATATACAGTAGAGGGGCTATATACAGTAGCGAGGCTATATACAGTAGAGGGGCTATATACAGTAGGGAGGCTATATACAGTAGAGAGGCTATATACAGTAGCGAGGCTATGTACAGTAGAGGGGCTATGTACAGTAGAGGGGCTATGTACAGTAGAGGGGCTATATACAGTAGAGGGGCTATATACAGTAGAGGGGCTATGTACAGTAGAGGGGCTACATACAGTAGAGAGGCTATATACAGTAGAGGGGCTATGTACAGTAGAGAGGCTACATACAGTAGAGGGGCTATGTACAGTAGAGGGGCTACATACAGTAGAGAGGCTATATACAGTAGAGAGGCTATATACAGTAGAGGGGCTATATACAGTAGAGAGGATATATACAGTAGAGAGGCTATATACAGTAGAGAGGCTATATACAGTAGAGGGCTATGTACAGTAGAGGGCTATGTACAGTAGAGAGGCTATATACAGTAGAGGGCTATATACAGTAGAGGGCTATATACAGTAGAGAGGCTATATACAGTAGAGGGCTATATACAGTAGAGGGCTATATACAGTAGAGGGCTATATACAGTAGAGAGGCTATATACAGTAGAGGGCTATATACAGTAGAGGGCTATATACAGTAGAGGGCTATATACAGTAGAGGCTATACATACAGTAGAGAGGCTATATACAGTAGAGGGCTATATACAGTAGAGGGCTATATACAGTAGAGAGGCTATATACAGTAGAGGGGCTATATACAGTAGAGGGCTATATACAGTAGAGAGGCTATATACAGTAGAGGGGCTATATACAGTAGAGGGCTATATACAGTAGAGAGGCTATATACAGTAGAGGGCTATATACAGTAGAGGGCTATATACAGTAGAGAGGCTATATACAGTAGAGGGCTATATACAGTAGAGGCTATATACAGTAGAGGGCTACATACAGTAGAGAGGCTATATACAGTAGAGGGCTATATACAGTAGAGGGCTATATACAGTAGAGAGGCTATATACAGTAGAGGGCTATATACAGTAGAGGGGCTATATACAGTAGAGAGGCTATATACAGTAGAGGGCTATATACAGTAGCGCAGGCTCTATACAGTAGAGGGCTATATACAGTAGAGGGGCTATATACAGTAGAGAGGCTATATACAGTAGAGGGCTATATACAGTAGAGACTATATACAGTAGAGGGCTATATACAGTAGAGGGCTATATACAGTAGAGGGCTATATACAGTAGAGGGCTATATACAGTAGAGGCTATATACAGTAGAGGGGCTATATACAGTAGAGAGGCTATATACAGTAGAGGGGCTATATACAGTAGAGGGGCTATATACAGTAGAGGGGCTATATACAGTAGAGAGGCTATATACAGTAGAGGGGCTATATACAGTAGAGACTATATACAGTAGAGAGGCTATATACAGTAGAGGGGCTATATACAGTAGAGGGCTATATACAGTAGAGAGGCTATATACAGTAGAGAGGCTATATACAGTAGAGGGCTATATACAGTAGAGGGGCTATATACAGTAGAGGGCTATATACAGTAGCGAGGCTCTATACAGTAGAGAGGCTATATACAGTAGAGGGGCTATATACAGTAGAGGGGCTATATACAGTAGAGGCTATATACAGTAGAGGGGCTACATACAGTAGAGAGGCTATATACAGTAGAGGGCTATATACAGTAGAGGGCTATATACAGTAGAGAGGCTATATACAGTAGAGGGCTATATACAGTAGAGGGCTATATACAGTAGAGAGGCTATATACAGTAGAGGGGCTATATACAGTAAAGGCTCTATACAGTAGAGAGGCTATATACAGTAGAGGGCTATATACAGTAGAGAGGCTATATACAGTAGAGGGCTATATACAGTAGAGACTATATACAGTAGAGGGCTATATACAGTAGAGGGCTATATACAGTAGAGGGCTATATACAGTAGAGGGCTATATACAGTAGAGGCTATATACAGTAGAGGGCTATATACAGTAGAGAGGCTATATACAGTAGAGGGCTATATACAGTAGAGGGCTATATACAGTAGAGGGCTATATACAGTAGAGGGCTATATACAGTAGAGACTATATACAGTAGAGAGGCTATATACAGTAGAGAGGCTATATACAGTAGAAGGGCTATATACAGTAGAGAGGCTATATACAGTAGAGAGGCTATATACAGTAGAGGGGCTATATACAGTAGCTTAGGCTATATACAGTAGAGGGCTATATACAGTAGGGAGGCTATATACAGTAGAGGGCTATATACAGTAGAGAGGCTATATACAGTAGAGGGCTATATACAGTAGCGAGGCTATATACAGTAGAGGGGCTATATACAGTAGGGAGGCTATATACAGTAGAGGGCTATATACAGTAGAGAGGCTATATACAGTAGAGGGCTATATACAGTAGGGAGGCTATATACAGTAGAGGGCTATATACAGTAGAGAGGCTATATACAGTAGAGAGGCTATATACAGTAGAGGGCTATATACAGTAGAGAGGCTATATACAGTAGAGGGCTATATACAGTAGAGAGGCTATATACAGTAGAGGGCTATATACAGTAGCGAGGCTATATACAGTAGAGGGCTATATACAGTAGGGAGGCTATATACAGTAGAGGGCTATATACAGTAGAGAGGCTATATACAGTAGAGAGGCTATATACAGTAGAGGGCTATATACAGTAGCGAGGCTATATACAGTAGAGGGCTATATACAGTAGAGAGGCTATATACAGTAGAGGGCTATATACAGTAGAGAGGCTATATACAGTAGAGGGCTATATACAGTAGCAGGCTATATACAGTAGAGGGCTATATACAGTAGGGAGGCTATATACAGTAGAGGGGCTATATACAGTAGAGAGGCTATATACAGTAGAGAGGCTATATACAGTAGAGGGGCTATATACAGTAGAGAGGCTATATACAGTAGAGGGGCTATATACAGTAGCGAGGCTATATACAGTAGAGGGGCTATATACAGTAGGGAGGCTATATACAGTAGAGGGGCTATATACAGTAGAGAGGCTATATACAGTAGAGAGGCTATATACAGTAGAGGGCTATATACAGTAGCGAGGCTATATACAGTAGAGGGCTATATACAGTAGAGAGGCTATATACAGTAGCGAGGCTATGTACAGTAGAGGGCTATGTACAGTAGAGGGCTATGTACAGTAGAGGGCTATATACAGTAGAGGGCTATATACAGTAGAGGGCTATGTACAGTAGAGGGCTACATACAGTAGAGAGGCTATATACAGTAGAGAGGGCTATGTACAGTAGAGAGGCTACATACAGTAGAGGGCTATGTACAGTAGAGGGTTATGTACAGTAGAGGGCTATATACAGTAGAGGGCTATATACAGTAGAGAGGCTATATACAGTAGAGGGCTATATACAGTAGAGAGGCTATATACAGTAGAGGGCTATATACAGTAGAGAGGCTATATACAGTAGAGGGCTATATACAGTAGAGGGCTATATACAGTAGAGACTATATACAGTAGAGGGCTATATACAGTAGAGAGGCTATATACAGTAGAGAGGCTATATACAGTAGAGGGCTATATACAGTAGAGGGCTATATACAGTAGAGGGCTAGGGCTATATACAGTAGAGGGCTATATACAGTAGAGAGGCTATATACAGTAGAGGGCTATATACAGTAGAGGGCTATATACAGTAGAGAGGCTATATACAGTAGAGAGGCTATAACAGTAGAGGGATATATACAGTAGAGAGGCTATATACAGTAGAGAGGCTATATACAGTAGAGGGCTATATACAGTAGAGGGCTATGTACAGTAGAGGGGCTACATACAGTAGAGAGGCTATGTACAGTAGAGGGGCTATGTACAGTAGAGGGGCTATATACAGTAGAGTGGCTATGTACAGTAGAGGGGCTATATACAGTAGAGGGGCTATGTACAGTAGAGGGCTATATACAGTAGAGGGGCTATATACAGTAGAGGGCTATGTACAGTAGAGTGGCTATGTACAGTAGAGGGCTACATACAGTAGAGGGCTATGTACAGTAGAGGGCTATATACAGTAGAGGGCTATATACAGTAGAGGGCTATATACAGTAGAGAGGCTATATACAGTAGAGGGCTATATACAGTAGAGAGGCTATATACAGTAGAGGGCTATATACAGTAGAGGGCTATGTACAGTAGAGGGCTATATACAGTAGAGAGGCTATATACAGTAGAGGGCTATATACAGTAGAGGGCTATATACAGTAGAGGGCTATATACAGTAGAGAGGCTATATACAGTAGAGAGGCTATATACAGTAGAGACTATATACAGTAGAGAGGCTATATACAGTAGAGGGCTATATACAGTAGAGAGGCTATATACAGTAGAGAGGCTATATACAGTAGAGGGCTATATACAGTAGAGGGCTAGGGCTATATACAGTAGAGGGCTATATACAGTAGAGGGCTATATACAGTAGAGGGCTATATACAGTAGAGAGGCTATATACAGTAGAGAGGCTATATACAGTAGAGGGATATATACAGTAGAGAGGCTATATACAGTAGAGAGGCTATATACAGTAGAGGGCTATATACAGTAGAGGGCTATATACAGTAGAGGGCTATATACAGTAGAGGGCTAGGGCTATATACAGTAGAGGGGCTATATATAGTAGAGAGGCTATATACAGTAGAGGGGCTATATACAGTAGAGAGGCTATATACAGTAGAGGGGCTATATACAGTAGAGAGGCTATGTATATTAGAGAGGCTATATACAGTAGAG
This sequence comes from Brachymystax lenok tsinlingensis, assembly GCA_030435695.1. Taxonomy (NCBI): domain Eukaryota; kingdom Metazoa; phylum Chordata; class Actinopteri; order Salmoniformes; family Salmonidae; genus Brachymystax; species Brachymystax lenok. The sequence goes on along the minus strand of CM059792.1, from coordinate 501,752 downwards.
GGGCTATATACAGTAGAGGGGCTATATACAGTAGAGGGGCTATATACAGTAGAGGGGCTATGTACAGTAGAGAGGCTATATATATTAGACAGGCTATATACAGTAGAGGGGCTATATACAGTAGAGAGGATATATACAGTAGAGGGGCTATATACAGTAGAGGGGCTATATACAGTAGAGAGGCTATATACAGTAGAGGGGCTATATACAGTAGAGAGGCTATATACAGTAGAGAGGCTATATACAGTAGAGGGGCTATATACAGTAGCGAGGCTATATACAGTAGAGGAGCTATATACAGTAGAGGGGCTGTATACAGTAGAGGGGCTATATACAGTAGAGGGCTGTATACAGTAGAGGGGCTATATACAGTAGAGGGCTATGTACAGTAGAGGGCTATATACAGTAGAGGCTATATACAGTAGCTTAGGCTATAACAGTAGCAGGCTATATACAGTAGAGGCTATATACAGTAGAGAGGCTATATACAGTAGAGGCTATATACAGTAGAGGGCTATATACAGTAGAGGGCTATATACAGTAGAGAGGCTATATACAGTAGAGGGCTATATACAGTAGAGGGCTATATACAGTAGAGAGGCTATATACAGTAGAGGGCTATATACAGTAGAGGGGCTATATACAGTAGAGAGGCTATATACAGTAGAGAGGCTATATACAGTAGAGGGGCTATATACAGTAGAGGAGCTATATACAGTAGAGGGGCTGTATACAGTAGAGGGGCTATATACAGTAGAGGGGCTGTATACAGTAGAGGGGCTGTATACAGTAGAGGGGCTGTATACAGTAGAGGGGCTGTATACAGTAGCGAGGCTATAACAGTAGCGGGGCTATATACAGTAGCGAGGCTATATACAGTAGCGAGGCTATAACAGTAGCGGGGCTATATACAGTAGAGGCTATATACAGTAGCGAGGCTATAACAGTAGCGGGGCTATATACAGTAGAGGCTATATACAGTAGAGAGGCTATATACAGTAGAGGCTATATACAGTAGAGGGGCTATATACAGTAGAGGGGCTATATACAGTAGAGAGACTATATACAGTAGAGAGGCTATATACAGTAGAAGGGCTATATACAGTAGAGAGGCTATATACAGTAGAGAGGATATATACAGTAGAGAGGATATATACAGTAGGGAGGCTATATACAGTAGGGAGGCTGTATACAGTAGAGAGGATATATACAGTAGGGAGGCTATATACAGTAGAGAGGCTGTATACAGTAGAGAGGCTGTATACAGTAGAGAGGCTATATACAGTAGAGAGGCTATATACAGTAGGGAGGCTATATACAGTAGAGAGGCTATATACAGTAGCGAGGCTATATACAGTAGCGAGGCTATAACAGTAGCGGGGCTATATACAGTAGAGGCTATATACAGTAGCGAGGCTATAACAGTAGCGGGGCTATATACAGTAGAGGCTATATACAGTAGAGAGGCTATATACAGTAGAGGCTATATACAGTAGAGGGGCTATATACAGTAGAGGGGCTATATACAGTAGAGAGACTATATACAGTAGAGAGGCTATATACAGTAGAAGGGCTATATACAGTAGAGAGGCTATATACAGTAGAGAGGATATATACAGTAGGGAGGCTATATACAGTAGAGAGGCTATATACAGTAGGGAGGCTGTATACAGTAGAGAGGCTATATACAGTAGGGAGGCTGTATACAGTAGAGAGGCTATATACAGTAGGGAGGCTATATACAGTAGAGAGGCTGTATACAGTAGAGAGGCTATATACAGTAGAGAGGCTATATACAGTAGGGAGGCTATATACAGTAGAGAGGCTATATACAGTAGAGAGGCTATATACAGTAGAGAGGCTATATACAGTAGAGGCTATATACAGTAGAGAGGCTATATACAGTAGAGGGGCTATATACAGTAGAGAGGCTATATACAGGCACCGGTTAGTCAGGCTAATTGAGGTAGTATGTTTATGTAGATATGGTTAAAGTTACTATGCATAAATGGTAAACAGAGAGTAGCAGCAGTGTAAGTTAGGTTTCTATGTGCATCGCCGTGAATGTAGAGAGAGGGGGGGTGGGGGTAAGCAATACAAAGTTACAGAGCTTCTAGAGAAATGTGCTGTGAATGGAGAGAGGGAGAGAGGAAGAGTTAGAGGGGGGAGAGGGATGGAGGGGGATGGGTGGGTGGATGGGCTGATGGGGCGGGGGCTGGGTGGGCCACCATTGCATAAGGGCTCTTTAGAGAGGGGTGTGGTTGGGTTGTCGTGTGTGTGTGTGTTTGCCCGCACCCTTGTTTGTGTTTGCCCACGCATACATGTTTTCCCGTGCCTGTGAGTGTGTGTTGACCACCAGTCGTGAGCCGCCCAGTAAAGATTACTACAAGCTTCACGCCGTTGATCTATGGGTGGCTGCATTTCTTTTTGGTAACATGATACCCTCGCCGGTCCCACTCCCATTCACAAGGGGGCGATAGCAAAGTTTTTTATATTTTGTGTTGTATTGGTTTTTCCCCAAACATATCACTTTGTATTCAGGACAAAACGTTAATTGCTTTGACACATTTTTTGCAGTTTTACTTTAGTACCTTATTGCAAGAGGATGCATGTTTTGGAATATTTGTATTCTGTACAGGCTTCCTTCTTTTCACACTCCTTTTCTGTACAGGTTTCCTTCCTCTCTGGCAACTGAGTTAAAAACAACACCTGTATCTTTGTAGTGACTGGGTGTATTGATCCACCATCCAAAGTGTAGTTAATAACTTCACCATGCTCAAAGGGATATTCAATGTCTGCTTTTTCCCCCATCTACCAATAGGTGCCCTTCTTTGAGAGGCATTAGAAAACCTCCCTGGTCTTTGTGGTTGAATCTGTGTTTTAAATTCCCAGCTCGACTGAGGGACCTTACAGATAATTGTGTGGGGAACAGAGATGAGGTAGTCATTCAAAAATCATGTCAAACAGTATTATTGCACACAGAGTGAGTCCATGCAACTAATTATATGACTTGGGCTTGTCATGACAAAGGGGTTGAATACTTGTGGACTCACGACATTTCAGCTTTTCAATTTAAATTCATTTGTCAAAGGACATTTTCTGTCAATTTTTGTTGGACACGTTCTGATTCAATTAAAGACTTTTTTCTCCCATTTCGTGCCTACTGAACACAACCCCGGACCCTGCCAGACTGTCTCACTAGTAACAGCCAGAGACAGATAATACTAGACTGAACAAGTAAGTAAGTGGGCGATGGATAGAGACTAAGAGAAGGAGAGAGAGGGGGAAGGAAGTAAGGGATGGACAGAGTGAGAGGGAGAGAGTAAAAGAGAGAACTAGTGGATTAGTGTCCCCCCCAGCGTTAGATTCACTCTCAAGGGAGCCTGGTGTAAGCCTCTGATTTGTCTCGCTCTTTCATCTCACACTCACTCTCTCACTCACTCAATGTTGGGTCAGTCACGGTGGTCAGGTATTCTGCCAGTTTGCTCTGTTGTTTGGATAATTATTTTCAATGTGTCAAGTAATTATCTTTTAGTTTTCTCATGATTTGGTTGTGTCTAATTGTGTTGCTGTCCTGGGGCTCAGCGGGGTCTGTTTGTGTTTGTGAACAGAGCCCCAGGATCAGCTTGCTGAGGGGACTCTTCTCCAGGTTCATCTCTCTGTAGGTGATTGCTTTGTTATGGTTTGGGTTTGGGAATCACTTCCTTTCAGGTGGTTGTAGAATTGAACTGCTCTTTTCTGGATTCTGATCATTAGCGGGTATCTGCCTACTCCGCATGTGTTATTTGGTGTTTTACGTTGTACACGGAGGATATCTTTGCAGAATTCTGCGTGAGGTAGGTAATTTATTTTGTGTGCTCTAGGGCTATGGTGTCTAGATGGAACAACATTCTTTTTTTATTTACTGTCAGGGCCCAGGTCTGACAGATCGGTATCAGAAGATTTAGGTGCTGGCCCTTGGTTGGGGCCAGATCATCAGCAAACAGTAGACATTTGACATCAGATTCTAGTAGGCTGAGTATGGGTGCTAAAGACTGTTCTAGTGCCCTCGCCAATTTGTTGATATACGCTGAGTATACCAAACATTAAGAACATCTTCCTAATACTGGCTTAAGTTTTTATGCATCGAATAAAAATCTAGAGTTCAATATGTTTCCATCGCATTTTCAACTCTACTGATAGTTTAGTCACAAACCGTAAATGTGTCTACTCTGGTATTGGCACGTGCACCTTAGCCAACAGCTCACAGATG